>MU742397.1:4359-51344 GCA_026770625.1 Nicotiana glauca
GAATAGGTTGGTCTGATTTTTTGACCATTGGGGATGGGATTGCTCTGAGTAAAACTAAAAATTCTAAATAAAATTGAACATGAAAAAATATTGATATGTGTATCATTTATGTATCATATTTGTATCAATTGTGTATCACATGTATATCCATGTATACCTGTGTGTGAATCACCTCCAATCTTCCTCAAATTTTGTATATTGACTTATCTATATGTTTTCAATAAATTTCAACTATACCCATTGAAAAAGTTCCCTTTTTGCTTAGTTTTTTGGAATATTATATTTTTTTGTATTTCATTACCTTATTTGCTTCCTCATCCATGAAATTTCTTTTTCGTAGTGCATCTAATATTGTTGATCACGCTTAAAAATATGAAAGAAGATTTTGCATGTGATTCTTTGAGAGAAAGAACTTTAGTTATTTGGTTTTTTAATTTTTATATGTGTTTGACTAGTTTTGGTAAGTCTATGACTAATGGCTAGAGGTTGGTAGGTTGAGACTTATTTGGTACATTTGTGTAAGTTTTCCAGAAATAAATCATTTACTTATCTATAACTTGAGAATAAAAAAGAAACTCACACTTTACAAGTTATAGTCAGTATTTCACAAAATTTCTTATAATTAGAGATTTTTTTTTTGAATTATTTTTAATCAGATTCTCGCACTCGTGTTCCCAAATCTTAAAATTTACATCTTGAATAATTTAACCTCTAGATCCGCACCCGTGTTCGAGCAACTTAGACGATGTGCACGGATTTATGATAGAGAAATTTTCATAAAGCACCGTCTTTTGGTAGTAATTGGTCATCTATAGATACCATTTGTTATATTACGGATTATAGATACCTTATGTATGGTTATAAGATGTATTTGATGCATTTAAGTTATTGTATTCATGAATACAGTAGCAAAAAAAGGTGTGAATAAAGGAAGTCCAGCTAATCAGTTGTTGTATTCGAGTGTATTTGACTGCATTCTTGGAGTGAAACATGAGATTATAGCTGAACAGATTATTGTATTCAATTTTATTCGACTGTATTCACGACGTGAAATATGGGATTACATTCTTTTTAAAACGGAAAGTGAATCAATTAACATAATATACTCCTAATGTAAAGACCCGACCGATCGTTTTGAGCCCTAGCACGTCATTCAGCAGTCTGAGGTCATGAGCAGCTTCATTTCAGGTATTGTGACTTGTTCGCATGGTCGGAATTTAAATTTAGGAAGATCGGAGTTAAATTTAAATGAAAACTCTCATTTGAGAAGCTTAAAGTTGAAAGAATGAACTAGGATTGGATTTTTGAGTAAACAAACTCGAAATCGGGATCTGAAGGTTACAACAGGTTCGTATGATGATATCAGACTTAGGCGTATGCCCGGTTCAGGTTTTGGGTAACCCGGGAGCGTTTTGGCGCCTGTTATGGAAGTTAGCATTTTGGATGATATTTTTTTAAGTTTGGCTCGGAGTGCATTTCAGCGTTATCGATGTCCGTTTGGGATTCCGAGACTGTGAATAGCTCCGTATGGTGATTCTGGAGTTGGGAGCGCTATCGGAAGTGAATTCGGAGGTCCGTAGGCCCTTTTGGAGCAATTTGGCTAAAGTTAAAATTTGAAGGTTTTTGAGAAGTTTGACCGGAGGTTAACTTTTTAATATCGGGGTCAGAATCCGATTCCGAAAGTTGGAGTAGGTTCGTAATGTCAAATATGACTTGTTGCAAAATTTGAAGTCAATCGGACGTGATTTGATAGGTTTAAACATCAGAAATAGAAGTTGAAAACTTCAAAGTTCAAAGTTCATAAAGCTTAAAACGAGGTGTAATTCATGGTTTTAGCATTGTTTGTTATGATTTGAGGCCTCGACCAAGTCTGTAATGTGTTTTGGGACTGGTTGGTATGATTGGTTGGGGTCCCAGGGGCCTCGGGTGGATTCCGAGTGGCTAACGGATCGAATCCGGAGTTTGAAAAAGTGCTGAAGCAGCTGGTATCTGGTATTTCCGCAGGAGCGAAGAAGAAGCCGCAGAAGCGGACGCGGGCGAGGGCAGCCAGGATCGCAGAAGCAGCCCTTGATCCGCTGATGCGGAACCGCAGAAGCGGTTGGCTTATCGCAGAAGCAAAAATAGGCTTGAGCTCAGGGACCGCAAAAGCAAAATATTTTCTGCAAAAGCGGGACCGCAGAAGCGAAAATCCCTGGAGGCAAAAGGTTAATTTAAAGTCGGGAATTGGCCATTTCTCTCATATTTCTCATGGCTTGGGGCGATTTTGGAGAGCTTCAAGGAGGGGATTTTCGTCTTCAATGTCAAGGTAAGTTATCCCCATCACTTTTGTGTTAAATATATCAATTATGTATAGATTTAAGTATGAAGATTAGTGTAAATTTGGGGTTTTAGTTGAAAACCTAGGAAATTAGAAATCTTTGATTTTGATTACAATTTTGAGTATGGAATTAAGAGAAAATTATATATTCGAGTTCCTAAGGTTATGGGTAAACTTTATCTTCGAAAAGTTTTGGATTTCGGGCACGTGAGCCCGAGGGCATTTTGGTCAACTATCCAATCGGGGTTAGGAATTGCTATAAATTAGTTGTAATGAATATTTGAGTATATATTAATGGATTTGCGTAACCATTTGCTAGTCTTGGAGCGTGGTGCATCAATTGGAGTCCTCAGAAGAATGTAGAATGCCGGTTTTGAGTCTTCGGAGCGAGGTGAGTCTCCTTTCTAATCATGTGAGGGGGAATTTACCTCATAGGTGAAGTAATTGATTATGTGCTCCTATTTGTGGGGGCTACGTACGCACGAAGTGACGAGAGTCCGTGCGTAGTTACTATTATGCTATTGTCCAGGTAGTTAGGACCCAAAAGCATGTTGCACGTGGATTAATTGTGAACCCATTGGTAGCTTGAATTGTTTAACTCACATCGAATTAGTAAGTAAATTTCTAAAAGGATTAAACTTCATTTCTTAAATTGTTAAAGGATAACTGGTTTTATTTGAATAAATATTCCCCGATAAGTTCTTATTTGACTGATTGACCATGTATTTTATGTGTTCCTGCATCGCATGGATGATTCGCGAGCAGGATATGTATTTATTTACCGAACGGGCCGAACGCTTCGGTGAGAATAGATGCACCTATGGTTCGTTCCGCTCGACCCTCGGCAGTGAACAATTTACATTTCTATTAGAGCAGGCCATCGACCTTGGCATGATTTGCGCGTGTTTATCTATTACTTGAAAATTGTAAATGTGGAATTGGCCCTACGTGGCTTGTGATAAGATAATAAAGAACAAACTTTATAAGCCCTGGATTTATTGTTGAAGGTGTTTACCTATTTTTCTGGCTTCACAATCAGAACTTCTATACAAATCCATGATTTTCCTCGCACTTATAGAATATTGCTAATTGACTCTAATGAGTGTCGGAGTTGGCCATCTCGTCTCTACCCCTTCGGGGTTAGGCGGGATACTCACTGAGTACATGTTGATTACGTACTCATACTACACTTCTGTGCATTTTTGTTGCACAGGTATATATACCTCTAGCAGCCTATTGGGCGTAGCAGCACGGACGACTCTAGGACTGAGCTGCATTGTTCGAGACGACCCGCAGCCAGTGTAGTTCCTTTCAGCATTTTATTATTTATTCCATATCCACTGTATTTCGGACATATGTTGTATTTTACTTTCCTTATCGATAGTTGCTCATGTACTTGTGACACTGGGTTTCTGGGATGGGTTTCAATGGATTTGTACTCATTGTTATTATTTAAATTTGAATTCAAGTAGTGAACTTTTATTTATGAAAATGGAAGGAAAAACCTTAGATTTTCAAAAGTATTAAAAGAGGAATTAATTGATAATCTAGTTGGCTGGCCTGACAGAGGTGTCCGGCGCCACCACGACCCTTAGTGGATTTTGGGTCGTGACAACATGGTATCAGAGCTCTAGGTTCCCGTCGGTCTCATGAGTCATGCGCAAGTCTAGTAGAGTCTCGCGGATCGGTACAGAGACGTCTCTACTTATCCTTGGGAGGCTACAGGGCTGTTAGGAGTACTTTCCTTCTTGATTTCCTTTCCGTGCGGTTCGATTCCTTTGAGGCTTATGCCTTTGATTTCTTCCTACTCAATCTTACGCGAGCGCTTGTTATAAATTGAAAATTGAAGGATTGTAATGGCACTACAAATGTGGTGCGGGATGATTTTCCCGGTATAGTTGATTGGACTATTATAGTCGCACTTTGGAGGGATATTCTATTGTTTCAGCTCAGTAACAGAATTTCTAAGAGCCATGAGGCTAGGCACAGGTTTCTATAATGCTTATGAGCAATTATTCCGCAGTGTTGTTGTGATAGTAGGGTGGTTGCCCACATGTCGGGGTAGTAAATGAATTGAAGGGAGGTTTACTCAGCGTGTAATCAAGGGATTCAGTATTTTATTCCCGACAGGGGAAAAGGCAGTCGAACTAAGAATGGTCAGGTGTGGGCTGGTGGAAGTAATGAGGCTTGGTATTTTCAAGCGTTGTTGAGCTTTCTTTTATGAGAGAGTGTCGTGGTCCTGATTGAACGTACTAAGTTGTTGGCATTATAATCTGCTACAATTCACCTTTATGGCAGGATATTATGAACTAGTATTGGAGTTACAACTATCAGATATCGCATGGTGCAGTGGTTTAAGATCGAATTAGAATTTCTAATGTTGACGGATCGATAAAGATGACCTTTGGAAAGGTTTACAGTTAGTAGCAATGGTGGGTTCAAGTGCCACGAAGATAGATTTTATTTGAGGCAACAATTGAGCAGCAAAGTATGAGGAAGGACATGTGGGAAGTGCCAGGCGATGTTTAAAATTTCTCGAAGGCCAAGTATGAGAAGCAAGGTCGAGTGACCGATTAAGGAGATGAGTTCCGCCAAAGTGGGAGAGTGGCGAGGGTTGCACATGGGCTTGGTAGTAGGATGACTACGCGCCTTAAAGAGAGTTTGGATCGAATTGGGGATTTTAATAATTGGTGATTGAAGCCTGCGGGTATGATGTGAAGTATGGGCTATTATGCGGCAGAAGATTGATATGGTGGAAAGGAGCTGCTTGAAATGGAGGACGGTGCAGCATAACCCTGAATTTGGAAGGATGTTGCCGCACATATAATTGATGTCCGCGAGGGGCGAATGGACTTGTGCAACTGGAAGGTGAGCTCGAACTCAGGATGGGCTATTGGTGTCATAGTGAATGTACCCCGTGAAGCGGCGTGGGATGATGTCGGGAGGTGATTCCCCTAGGTGGGTTATTCCCCGTGCGCAGATTAGCGGTCGCGTTGTTGCGAAGTTCTGCAAGGAATTATATTGGTTGTTCAACAAAGAGATCGGTCGTGCGAATGTAGATGAAGACTCAGAATATGAAAGATGGGGATTTATAGGAAGATACCGAGAGATTTTGATAATTGGTGGTGCGAGGTTAAGTCAATAAGAGGTAAAAAGGCCGGGCAAACTCAAGAATGGTAAAATGATGGCTTCAAGCTAAGTGGGAGAGTCCCACCGCTTATGATTGGGCTGTATGATTAACTACTTGCGTGATTTATGGTTATTAGCATATTGATGGATTAATCCAGCTACAAGAAAAGACCATAAGTAGTAAATTGAGCGAAGGAATTATTAAGGATGTACTATGGTTAGCCTTCTTGGCTCACGTTCGGACTTGGAAAAAAGTTCAGGATTTATGCCTAGTATAGATACAGGTTTCAGAGGAAGTGATTTCGCCGGGTGCTTCGCCAAGAAAGTATTCGCGTGTTATAAGAATTATGGAGTGAATTATATTTGGGACCAAGTCAGAGCGGGTGGCTCTCAGCAACGGTCCTAGTGGAACTCAAAAGATAAAGTGTGGTACCTAATGATTTCAAGCCTATAAGTACAACTAAGAATCAAGCTCTGTAGCAGCTTATGAGAAGGTGCCCAGAATGTTCTATGATGTGTTACCTTGTGGTGTAGCATTTGAGAAATGTGAAATAATTCGTGAGATTTGAGACAGCATGGTCTCGCAATTCAAGGTCACTCGGGGTGAGTGTAGAGGGACTATGTTATGTGTTGAAGAGAGTTAGTATTAATTCCAAAGCAATAAAGGATAAATTGGAAGGAAAGGGATTGATTAGCCATAATTGAATTTGGCATGTTGGGGTCTGTGATCCGTTCATTCAGCGTTATCGAGTTATGCGTTTGATTTGTGGCGGTACGTGTGAGGTTTGTCGGCCGCCGTAATTGATAACATTCTAAACCATTCTACTGTTGTGGCTTGTTATGTGGAAGCAGATTCCGGAAGGGCTATGGTGGCTTGGACCACTACTTGCAGATTTGCATATTCTACGGTTATGGGAATTTACCTGTGTGTTGCTATGATTCTCCCGAAGTGAGTTAAGTGAAAAGTTCGTATATGATGAAGTGTTAAAATATTAATGATTTCGGAGTTATGATGAAAAATCGTGTTCTATCGTATGTTGGCACGTTGGGTGCAGTGAGTAGCATGGAAATACGAAGTGAGGATCAAGGTTGCAGTTCAGTGTTGACAAGGATGTCACGGGCTCGGATGAGCAAGGAAAGGGTTGAATGATTAAAGTAAGTTGGGGTTGTCTTCAGCGTCACCTGAGATTGGTGTTTTGTAACGAGGGCTTGTATCATGGTTAATGATTCTTGATCGCTTATCAGCGTTAGTGCGGTCGGTGGGTTGGAGGTAAGACCCAGTTAATTGTTATGGTAGATTGTGGGAGTGTGTTCCACAGGAAGATTGCATAAATGTGGCACGACGCCACTTGATTGATTAAAGATATAGACCAAGTATGAAGAATTGTGATGATATCGTTAAATTGAGAATTTATGCCTGGAGGGCACTTTGTATATTGGGTTATGAACTGAGGAGGTTGCTCCGGTTATGATGGTTATTCTTACGTGATATGAGGCAAAAGGGGGTTACTACGGACCTTTGAAAGGTCATTGGCTAAGTTGGTGCAATCAGAAATCGGCTTGAGATCGGTGGATTGATTTATATGTGAACAGGGCTTTATATTGGGCCAGTTGTGTTCGCTTCAGCTAGTGTTCCCTATGAAGGAACAGTCGGGGTGTTATTTTGTCATCAGCTATTCCAGGTAATGATGTAATGCGCCGTATGAGTTGTGAGATGGCTTGGTAAATTTTATGTGTTGAGGTTCCGTGTGGCAATGACGTATTATGAGCAAGATGGCTCTTGAGATTCAGATTGTATATCGCACCTCAGTTGTGCTCGAGTTTTGTAGCTCATCGCGCTATATGTACCCTCAAGGATGGCATTATGCACTTAGCGTGCTTGTGACCTAGATTCGGTATTTTATCGCAATGAGCAAATTAGCTCGATGTGTATCTCCTTATGTGAGTTCTACGTGTGGATCAGGTGCACGCCGCCATGGTTATATTGCGAGGATCGGGTAGCACGCCGCCATGGTTATATTGTGAGGATCAGATAGCACGCCGCTATGGTTATGATGTGTGGATCGGGTTGCACGCCGCAACAGTTTGATGATGAGTGTAGTTTTCTATATGCTAATTTTGTATGTCCTGCTTCCTATTTTCTAAGGAAAGTCCGTAGTAGTGCGGGAGTTAGGTAATTCCTTCCAGAGTTCGATTTCATGTTTGTGTTGTGTTCAGATTGGTAGCCTATTGGCACATTGTGGCGTCATATGAGACTTGTGATCGCATTCGAAGTGGTTTATTGCCAAGCAGTTCTTATTGGGTAAGATGAGATTGCAGGATTTAGGATCAGTGCAATCTGATTATATGAAGTATATTAAGGAGCGAAGATCATTATTTGGTTTAGAATGTGGTAATGTTTCTTGTGAGAAGTATAGACTCGATTGTTGGTTGACTCGGCAGTTGATTATGAATTTTAGCATCTCATCCGTCGTGGCAGTATTGTAATAGTTAGAGTAAGACCTATGTGGGTCATGAGGTGCAATGGGAGCATCGGATTTGCGGAATTTCGATTAATTCAAACAGAAATGTTATTCTGGTCCTATGAGTAAAGTGATGCAAAGTGTGAATTCAGCAGAGTTATGCAGTCATGTTTGAGTACAGCGTATAGTGATTGATACGGTGATCATATGTTGGAAACAAGCCTGGCATAGAACTCTAGATGTTGGAATTGGGCTCTAAGGCTTATTTGCTTGAAAAAAAAGGGAATATCTTCAGAATTTATCGATCCAATGTGCTCAGCTACGTTGTGGTAGCACGGGGAGGTGCATGAGAAGTTAAACATCAATTTCAGACTACTTCAGTATAGTTCTCAGCACGTTCGAGGACGAACGTATGTTTAAGTGGGAGAGAATGTAATGACCGACAGGTCGTTTTGAGCCCTAGCGCGTCGTTCAGCAGTCTGAGGCCATGAGCAGCTTCATTTTAGGTATTGTGACTTGTTCGCATGGTCGGAATTTAAATTCAGGAAGATCGGAGTTAAATTTAAATGAAAATTCTCATTTGAGAAGCTTAAAGTTGAAAGAATGAACTAAGCTTGGATTTTTGAGTAAACGACTTCGGAATCAAGATCTGAAGGTTCCACCAGGTTTGTATGATGATATCGGACTTGGGCGTATGCCCGGTTCGGGTTTTGGTTAATCCGGGAGTATTTTGGCGCCTATTGTGGAAGTTAGCATTTTGGAAGAAATTTTTTTAAGTTTGTCTCAGAGTTCATTTAAGTGCTATCAATGTCCGTTTGGGATTCCAAGACCGTGAACAGCTCCGTATGGTAATTCTGGAGTTGGGAGCGCGATCGGAAGTGAATTCGGAGGTCCGTAGGACCTTTTGGAGCAATTTGGCTAAAGTTAGAATTTGAAGGTTTTTGAGAAGTTTGACCGGAGGTTGAATTTTTGATATCGGGGTCGAAATCCGATTCCAAAAGTTGGAGTAGGTCCGCAATGTCAAATGTGACTTGTGTGCAAAATTTGAAGTCAATCGGACGTGATTTGATAGGTTTAAACATTGGAAATAGAAGTTGGAAAGTTCAAAGTTCATAAAGCTTGAATCGGGGTGTAATTCATGATTTTAGCATTGTTTGTTATGATTTGAGGCCTCGATCAAGTCCATAATGTGTTTTGGGACTGGTTAATAGGATTGGTTGGGGTCCCGAGGGCCTCGGGTGGATTCCGGGTGGCTAACGGATCGAATCCGGAGTTTGAAGAAGTGTTGAAGCAGCTGGTATCTGGTATTTTCGCTTCTGCGGAAATGGGACCGCAGAAGCGGCCCCGCAGAAGCGAAGAAGAAATCGCAGAAGCGGACAAGGGCGAGGGCAGCCAGGACCGCAGAAACAGCCCTTGATACGCAGAAGCGGTTGGCTTATCGCAGAAGCGAAAATGGGCTTGAGCCCAGGGACCGCAGAAGCGGAATATTTTCCGCAAAAGCGAGACTGCGGAAGCGGGATTATTTCCGCAGAAGCGAAAATCCCTGGAGGCAGAAGGTTAATTTAAAGTCGGGGATTGGCCATTTCTCTCATATTTCTCATGGCTTGGGGCGATTATGGAGAGCTTCAAGGAGGGGATTTTCGTCGTCAATATCAAGGTAAGTTATCCCCATCACTTTTGTGTTAAATATACTCCTTCTGTTCCAGTTTATGTGAACCTATTTCCTTTTTGGTCTGTTCCAAAAAGAATGAACCCTTTCTAAATTTGGTAACAATTTAGCTTAAACTTACACTTTTACCCTTAATGAGCAGTTTTTATAACCACACAAATACTCTAGGCCCCATTTGGACTTGTTTAGGACCACAAATTCCAAAAGTCTTTATTTTTTTCTTAAACTTCGTGCACAGTCAAACAAGTTCACATAAATTGAAACGGATGGAGTATCAATTATGTATGGATTTAAGTATGAAGATTAGTGTAAATTTGGGGTTTTGGTTGAAAACCTAGGAAATTAGAAATCTTGGATTTTGATTACGATTTTGAGTATGGAATTAAGAGAAAATTATATATTCGAGTTCCTAAGGTTATGGGTAAACTTTATCTTCGAAAAGTTTTGGATTCCGGGCACGTGGGCCCGAGGGCATTTTGGTCAACTTTCCAATCGGGGTTAGGTATTGCTATAAATTTGTTGTAATGAATATTTGAGCATATATTAATGGATTTGCGTAACTATTGGCTAGTCTTGGAGCGTGGTGAATCAATTGGAGTCCTTGGAAGAATGTAGAATGCTGGTTTTGAGTCTTCGGAGCGAGGTGAGTCTCCTTTCTAATCTTATGAGGGGGAATTTACCTCATAGGTGAAGTAATTGATTATGTGCTCCTATTTGTGGGAGCTACGTACGCACGAGGTGACGAGAGTCCGTGCATAGCTACTATTATGCTATTGTTGGGGTAGTTAGGACCCAAAAGCATGTTGCACGTGGATTAATTGTGAACCCATTGGTAGCTTGAATTGTTTAACTCACATCAATTAGTAAGTAAATTTCTAAAAGGATTAAACTTCATTTCTTAAATTGTTAAAGGATAATTGGTTTTATTTGAATAAATATTCCCCGATAAGTTCTTATTTGACCGATTGAGCATGTATTTTATGTGTGTCTGCGTCGCATGGATGATTCGCGAGTAGGATATGTATTTATTTATGGAACGGGTCGAACGCCTCGGTGAGAATAGATGCATCTATGGTTCGTGACACTCGACCCTTGGCAGTGCACAATTTACATTTCTGTTGAAGCGGGCCGTCAACCTCGGCATGATTTGCGCGTGTTTATCTGGTACTTGAAAATTGTAAATGTGGAATTGGCGCTACGTGGCTTGATATAAACTGATAAGATAATAAAGAACAAACTTTAGAAGCCCTGGATTTATTGTTGAAGGTGTTTACCTGTTTTTCTGGCTTCACAATCAGAACTTCTATGGCTTCACAATGAGAGATCACTGTTGTGTTGAGCAGAAATATGGCGTTGAGAGAGAGAGGGGGTGGAGAAAAATCTGAAAGAATGAGAGAAAAATAATATAAAGGTTATTTTATGGCTTAAGAGTATGAGGTAACCATAAATAGATATTTGACTATAAAATTCAAAAGGTATCTATAGAATATAATTTTTTTAAAAGATGTTTATTTAAAATAAATAATGTATCAACATTTATTATAGGAGGTAAAAATTCCTTTATGTTTGATATCTCTCGGATACTGGCTCCTTGATTCTAAAATTTTAAGCAAACATCAATCAAATGAGAAGTGAAATTATCTTTGGCAATTTTAGGGTAGAAAATAATTGATTTTCGCACCTTAATTAAACATTTTCAATATTTTTTATTTTTTTTCTTTGAAAACTCCCCATCTCAATATTCTTTTATCAATAATACCCAATTCATTGGCTCTTTCTTTTCCGGTTAATTTCGATCGATCTGTTGGAAGTTTATTTATTCTCAACAGGGTTTTGCTTAACTTTAATGGATATGGATAGCTTTGTTTGAATTTTTTCCTAAAATGTGTAACTTGACTGGCCAATTCATCGAAATGATATTTTTTTTCGATTTTCCACCCAGTATGTCCATATTGGAGCCCCATTAAATTTGTATTCCCGCTAGAAATCCAAGAAATATATCCTATAATTTTTTAAGTAGTCGCTTCTCATTTATGGGATCTACTGTTTAAACCTTGAGTTATGAGCACCATATATAACAAGGTTTGCATTTTTATTTTTCAATACAGATTTGCTCAATTTGAATTGAAAATTTCCATTTTTTTCCTCTTCAAAATCCAAATAGGTTTTGGTTGATAATAATCTTGTGGTGTTAATAGTCGTTTTTAAGTTTCTACGGAATCACCAAGTATTTCTCAACCCACTTAATTGCCACTAGGCGACACGCTAGACCATTAAATTTTGAGTTTTTTATCAATATTGTCCTTTATTTTTAACAGTAGATCTATTTTGGTCCCTCAAATATAACCCTAAGTATATTTTGTCCCTTAAGTATGCTAAAGTGGAGCACCTTTAGTCTCACTGACAGAATGTATTCAAAAACTAACGGTGTTAACCAACTCTTATTCATGAAGCAAATTTTCTGCTCTGAAACAAAACGTTTCCTCTTCTTTTATTGGATAACGCAAATTATCACTTTAATTCCTCCTTTTTAGATAATGTCTTCTAAAATTTTGACCTTGAAAATATCCCCTCTTGTGCCAGTTTTTAACAAAAAAATGTATGATACTATATAGTCGCAGTAAAAATAATAGTTAAAAAATATATAAAATTTGTATATTATTTTGTATATATATAGTATGTTAATATAAAAAATTATACAAATTTTATATACTTTTTCGACTACCAGATCTAAAAGTTTTTGGCGCGGGCTAAAAGTGATAATACAATCTGGTTATTCATTTGCTTCAATAATATGCCTAGAAGTGATCTTGACAGCTCTATTTTTTTTTTCACATTTTAACTTTTCTTTTTGAAAAAGTCAACCGAAATTTTTAAAAGTAAAAGTTTCAACGTTAAAATTTTAAATTGATCAACTCTTTACTATTAGTGGATGTTGGTTTATAAAATATTTTTGATATGTAAATTAAAAAGACAATGAGTGTCGAAACCAACCACGTAATTGATCTTGGACAGATTATGTCAGTAATCTTAGCCTCATTATTTTTTTTTAAAGAATAAGACGTCTGAATTTGAATAAACATCTGCATATGAAGATGTGCATTAAGATTAGGACGTCTGAATCTGAATACACATCTTCATATTAAGATATGTATTAAGATCTGAATACTAAATGATTAAGATTGTTTATTTTTAACATCTGAATGTATAAAATTTATCTTTATTTAATAATTAATAAACATAAAATTCTAATAATTAATCTAATATTCTCTCAAAATATATATTTTGTAAAATATGGTAGCTAGTGGCGGTGATTGCTAATGATGGTGCTTGTGAATGACGATTAGAGGCGGTGGTTGGTGGTGATTTTGGTTGATGGTGGTGGTTCTGAGCAGTAGCTAGTGGTAATTGATAGTGATGGCGATTATGATTGAGAATAGTAGTGGTAGATGGTAATAATTAATAATGATAGGCGGTGATGGTGGTATGATGGTTGTGACTAAGAAAAATGGTAGTACTTCATAATGGTGGGCAATGCCACCTACGGTTGTTGATGGGGATCTGTTGGTTAGTTGTGATAATTGAAGTGGATGAGTTTGTGGTTGTGGTTGAGAATGATGACGGTGAGGGTGGTGGGGATTCTAGGTGGTGGTTGACGATAATGGTTGCGGCTATGATTGAGGAGGTGGAGGTGGTGGTAGTAGTGGTGGTAGGTGGTGATGGAATGGTAGGTGGTGGTAGCAATTAATACTGAATGTGGATGTTAGCATCTTAATGAAATGAAGTCTTTATTATAGATCTTAATCATACAGATGTATTAAAACACATTAAGTGGTTGTAAAGTAAAAAAAAAAAAAAACTTAATGATTAAGATCTAAATGATTAAGATTCAGACTTTAAAATATGGATGTCCATTTCTTTTCATCCCTTAATGACAATCTTTTGTATGATAGTTACAACTAGGGCTGTCTATGGGAGGGTATTACCCGGTACTGGTCTGATCCATACCAGTAACGGTCCGTTCCGATCCAATTAGGGGTATGGGTAAAGGATTTGGGCTAAGGGGACGGGAAAAGTACCCTTAGAATCGGTCTAGTTGCTACGTTTAAGGTACCAAATCAGTACCGATCCGATACTGAATAGGTACTCTTAGTTTTATTTATTTATTAAATTTAACTAATTTTTTATTAGCAAAGAAACAGTCAAAAACGGCTATTTTTACCCCATAATTTATGTGTTTAACCCCTAAGTTTGTGAGTATTTAAATATAGATTTTTTTTAAAATTTTAATTTAAAAATACCTCCAAGTAGCGGCACCTCAACAAATTCCCTTATCCCATACCTTTAAGCCCCCTAAGCCTCGCCCCCCATAAGGAATCCTCTCTTTACCGGTACCGCCCCCTTGCCCAGTCCCCTTAAGTACCCAGAACCTTCCAGACATCCCTAGTTACAATTAGCATTTCCAGTAGATAACACTAGTGTTTGGTTAAGATTAGCATTTTCCAGTAATTTTTTTTTGGTAATTAGACAATCTTTACCAAGTAAATATGTACAAGTATAACAGTATAACTGTTTGGACATGCAACCCCAATCTCAGTACAATCCTTCTTCTCTAACAACTGCTAAGGATAGAAATTTAACTTTTGAAGTTCTTTCCTTAAGCTAATCTGTCCATGTCCTATACAATGTATCTCCTGTATTATTTGTCTTGTACTAGCTTCGCTGCTTCTCTTTTCCTGCTGAAATATTCTTTTATTTCTTCCCATCCATATCTGGTAAACAGCATTTGTAATACATATCCTGTAAAGCATGGTTTTCGATGCTTTGCCTTTCCTATGTTCTACTGTCCATTGGAGCTCCTCATTCCAGCCAGTTACCCTTCGTACCAGTCCTATCCATACTAACAGTTTCCCTCATGCTTCTGTTGAGAATATACACATAAAGAACATATGCTGATGATTCTCCAGCTCTTGATCACATAGTGGACAATTTGGATTAACTTGTAGTCCCCAGCTGCTCAATCTGTCTTTGGTATATAGCTTCCCCTGCACAGCAAGGTATAGTGTGAACTTCCACCTTGGACAACCTTTGTTATTGCATAATGGTCTGCTCCAATTTTCACTTGGGAAATCTCGTCCCAATTGATTGTACATTCTCTTGATAGAGAATGCTTTTGTCCCTAACACCTTCCGAATATCCAACCTTACTTCATTTATATATTTTCCAACCTGTAGTATCTTCCTGATTACCCATGAAGCTTGTTTCACATCTACTTGCTATGGAATCTTCCCTTTTATATAGTAAATATGTATCCATCTTATCCACAATTTGTTCTTCTTCATAGAAATATTCCATAGGTGCTTTAATAGTGCTGCTCTATTCCATGTACTGAGATTAGTGATATTTAGTCCTCCTTTGAATCTAGGAACATCTTCTCCCAAGCCACCAAAACTTTTTTACTTGAATTGGTGACACTAGTCCAGAGAGATCTCCTGTAAATACCTTCAGCCATCTGTGTAATTTTCTTTGGCAGTAGAAAGACCTGTGACCAGAAAGCTTGAATGGAAATTAGCACACTCTTTATCAACTGTAGTCTTCCCGCATAGCTTAAGAACTTACTGTCCATTGTTTGACTTTCCCCAGCATTTTATCCAGTAGAGATTGGCACTGGCTCAGTGACAGTATTTTTGAGCTCAAAGGAACTCCTAAGTATCTAAAAGGAAGTTCACCAATGAAAAAACCAGTAGCTTGAATAATTTCCTGCTGCATTGTTGTTGAAACTCCACCAAAATTGGTTTGCAACAAGTCCAAAAGCTTTTGAAAAACTGTTGAAACATTCACATAATAGATGTATAGACATCACATCACCTCTACAGAATAACAGAAATCATCAGTAAAACTGAGCTGGATAATGCTCAGTTTCTCACACCCTGTATGATAATTGAAATAAGGTTCCTCCTTCAATTGTTTCAGAATTCTAGTCAGGTACTCCATTGCTAATAAAAATAATAATGGTGACATTTATCACCCTGCCTCACACCCCCTCCTTTTGCTTCAAATGGCATAGTAAGACTACCATTAATAGAGATGGAGTAAGATATAGTTCTGAGACACTCCATATTTCATCCTATGAATACTTTAGGAAAACACATTCCAGTTAATACCTGCTCCAAAAACACCAATTCAAGTGAGTCATATGCCTTTTGCATGTCAATCTTAATCATGTTTCTAGGTGATACCCCTTTCCTACCATAACCTTTTATTAATTCATGATTGAGCAGTACATTATCTATCAAGCCTCTTCCTAGAACAAAGGCTGCTTGACTCTCATCCACCCGTGTATTCATCACTTGCCTCAACCTACATGTCAACATTTTGGATAATCTTATATAATATAGTGCAATATAAGATAGGTCTATACTCTCTTATTGAACTTGGGTTTTTTACTTTAGGGATAAGAGTGACTATTGTGTTATTGATTGGCTTGAACATTCTCCCAGTAGTAAAAAACTCCAGTATTGTAGCAACAATATCATATCCAGTAATATGCTATGTTTTCTTAAAGAAACATGCGTTAAACCCATCACCCCCGGTGCCTTCACGTCTTCTATAGCTTTTAGTGCATCCATTATATCTTCCTTTGTTAAAGGAGTAATGAGCTGCAACTATTGTAACTGGTCCATTCCTTATCCGGCCAGGATTAATAGCTGGCATGGTGCCACTTGCAGTTCCTAACAGGCTCTTATAAAACCCAAACACTTCAACTTCAATACTCTTTCCATCTGTCAACACATCCCCATTACTATTAGTGAGCTTTGTAATTTGATTTTGTGCTTTCCTTCCTTTTATGCTAGCAAAGAAGTAAGCATTGTTAGTATCTCCCAGCTTTAACCATTGTGCTCTTGATTTTTACCTGTAGATGGACTCCTCAATTTTATCCCATTTTTCTAGTTGTAGTAGTAGGTTCTTCTCCTCTTCAAACAAATCACTTGTTGGATTAGCAATTTTCATTCTTCCTTGTATATCATCCAGTTCCTTTCTGATGGTAGTTAACTTCATTTTGACATTCTTAAACTCCATATTGTTTAATTATTTCAGAGCAACTCTTATAGATTTCAGGTTCTTCCATACAACTTCGATACCCCCATTCTTCATTGTCCAGTTGCTTTCTACAGTCTCCCAAAGTCATGGTGATCAGCCCTACAATTATAGAATTTAAAGGACCTTTTCTTATTATCAAATATTACCTCTGCCTCATTCCCCTATGGAGAATGATCTGAGAAAAGAGGATTCAATATTTGAACTTGTCTATGAGGCATATTAATCATCAACTTGTCATTAACTATACTCTATCAATTCTGCTATACACATGACCATTTGTCCATGTATATGTGTTGCCCACTGTAGGTAATTCTTCCAAACTACAATATTATGTAACTTCTTTAAAATCTTTTGTTTCATTATCCTGAACATCACTTCCATGCATTCTGCCATCAACCTCTAATATAGAGTTAAAATCTCTCATCAATAACCAAGGTCCCATGCATTGCCTTGTTAAGTGCCTAATTACCTCCCATAATGATTTTCTGTCTTGCACACTATGTAATCTATAGATTGCTGAAAAATAGAAATCCTTATTACTCTTCAGAATCTTTCTCTAACACAGTATACTGCAACACATTTGGATTCCATATTACCCATCTGTCTTTACATGTATTTGATACATTATGACTCTATTCCCATCCTGGTAGTAGTTTTTCAATAGTTTTATCTACTTTTGTCTCTTTTACTCTATGCTCACATATTGCTATTATATCTACTTTATTATCCCTCATAAACACTTTTAACTCCTTGTGCTTAAACACTTTATTAAACTACCTTACATTCCATGTGACTGTCATGCTGATGCTACTAAAGTGTTTTGTTCCAACCTCTCCACCTCCACCTCTCTACTTGTACTATATTCAGCCATTCCTCTTGTTATTTGTTCTTGTCCTGTCTCCACTAGGCTAGGTTGTTGAAACCATTCAGAACTTGAATGCATTGCTCAATTTCTTGTGTTCTTTGCCCTTTCGCTGCAGATTTACTTTTAACTTGTTGCCATACATATTCACTTCCTTCTCTTTTATCATTATTAACTTTTGCTCATTAGTATTCCTTTGTACCTCCTGCTGATACTGGCTTTGTAATCCAGCTTCATTATTGATAGACTTCCATTCAGTTCTCTGCTTTGCCACTGTCTTCCGTTGTTGCTGTCCTGTTTTCTTCTTTACCCCTATTGTGTTGATCTGGTTTTGTTCACAGTTGTGGCCTATTTGCATACATCTTGAACAATATGTAGGTTTCCAGTCATACTATATCTCTTGTTCCATGATTCTGCCCTATGGATCTCTTATTTTAATAATATTTGGTAACTCCTTAGTAACATTAACTTCTACCAATATCCTTGCATATGAAATTCTATCGGCATTTGAAGTACAAGCATCTGCATATATTGGTTGGCCTAAACCACTACCAATTTTTCTCAATACACTTGCACTCCAACAACATAGAGGTAAGTTAGGCAGTTTGATCCAAATGGGAGTTGTCTTCAAATCCTCAGCATCAAAGTCAAATTCAGTAGTCCATGCCTTCGTAATAACTAGTCTATTATTAAGAATATGTGGCCCTGAATACATCACCATATCCCTCTCCTCCGAACATGAAAAAATAATCACAAAATAACCAACATTATGATAATATATTTTTGGTTTCATTGATAAATCCCCTTGTCCTGCTACAAATCTCTCCATAGCCCCAATAGAAGGTGATCCACCTATGACATATATTATTGTCGCATATTTCCACTTGTGTACTTCATTATTAATATCCTCTTGTACCAGCTGTATAATCGCCTCACCCTTAACAATAGTAGGCAGTATAAACTTCAGATCCATACCTCTTTTTGCCAATTTATTCTCCTCAAATAGCATCAACTATGTCTTAGCTGGCTTTGGTTTAGATTCCAACTGTAATTTCCTCTGTGTACCTCCAGTTTGAGCTACTGTTCCATTGGTGTTTCCACTTGGAACAGACTTCAATTTTAGATCTACAGCTTGCATTTGTTGTTGTGCTGGTCCTTCCGAGCTTAATACCTTCTGCATGTTAGTCGGCGTTGTCCATGTACCTGCTGATGCTTTGCTTCCTTCACTTCGAGCTGGTAGGGTTGGCCATATCTCCAAATTCGGTGTTGCATGCTCCTTTCCTTTGTGTACTGATGTTTCCTCACTCAATTTCCTTTTAATTGTGGTGTTCGCCTCTTTGACCCCTGCTTTGTTCAATGTAACAGTACCATCACCTCCAATTGCTAGTGTAACCAGTCTCACTGTTTTTAGAGTCCTTCCTTCCTTTGAGCCGTTGTCTTCCTCAATTAGTAGCTTAGTAGCCTCCGATGGCCGTCGTCGTGCTCTCCCCGTTCCGGTGAGTGCAGGTTAGCAATTCACACTAAAATACGCCGAGAGAGAAAGAGAAGATAGTACTCTTGCATTTTCCAGTAGTTAATGACAATGTTTTGTTGAAGAAAGCATATCTTTGTTTTGGTTAAGTCCACAATGTTAAGTGTAGTATTAGAACTAAATAAGATACTTTCCTCAGCTTAGGCACATTCAGGATTGAAAATTTATTGGTCTTAACAGCGTTCTCAAGTTAATATACCTAATAACTGGATCAATGGTTTAGGTTCCGAGCTAAACATTCATAGTGCATTGACTAAATTTTTTAATACAAATAAGGTCCAAGCAAAAGTTATTGAGTTAACGTGAACTTAGTTTGGTTTTAGCTTTATTAATATTTTGTACATGATTTTACATTTTTATTTATCGGAATTCATTATGTGTAAATTGTTTACTGTATGATATGGAGAGTTTAGAAATTAAAATATATTAAACTTTTTCTATCTATAAACAAATCCCACGAGATGTGAGGTAGAAAGTAAGTAATAGCCTATTTGGCCAAATTTCTAAAATCAAACTTACCTTGATTGAGAAGTACTCTTTCTCAAAAGTGTTTTTTTGAAAAGTACTTTTAGTAAAAACAGTTTGTATTTGACTAATTAATTTAAAAAGCACTTTTGAACAACAATTAACGTTTAACCAAGCTTTTAAAAAGTGCTTATAAGTATATTTTTTAGGAAAAGCCATTTTTTCTCCAAAACTGCTTTTGCTTCTACTCAAAAGTATTTTCTACCTTTTAAAAGCTTGGCCAAACACTTCAACTTTGAAAAAAAAAACTCCAAGCTTGACCAGACAAGCTATAACTCCGGTGTGATGGAACTTAGCTGGAAGCTAAATACATTAGCTGCTGCAAAATATATTTGGAGAAATGAAACAGTAATTGAAAAGATTGATATTTTGAGACATCCAATGAAAAGTTTCAGACTTTTTCTTTTTCTTTTCTGTAAAGGTACAGGTTTCAAAGACATCCCTACAACATTCAAGTTTACTTCACATTCTCCACTTGGCTGAAATAACTTGAGGACTAACTCTCAGATATTCAGTCAAAAAGAACAAAACAATTTGGAAATCATCATTCTTTAGTAAAAGCTAAAAAGAATTACAAAAGGGCCATCAACAAAGGCAATTGTTCACCTCCAACTACCTATGATTTCCAGATTACTGATGCAAAAACACCCTCTACCAAATTTACACCACATCCAAAAATTCAACATTATCGGTGAACTGATGCAGCCCTGCTAAACAAACTCTACATTATCTAAATTCAGATTTCTATGACTACACTGGCTAATCTAGAAGCTTCTCCTTCCAAGAAAATTGTAATGAAGGAACATATGCAGTACATTCACCCGTCTTTTCAAGGAAAACTGCCAGCATGTGGACGAGGTAGCTACCTCTGCGGTTGATCTGAATTTGCAGCACCTGAAGTGCTTGGCCCAGCACCATTTTCAGCTGGTGGCAAGGTTCCCCATTTGCCTTCAGACTCAAGTGGCTCAAGTACAATAACAGCACCGTCGCTTAGTCCCAATGCAAACTGATTTGGATCAGATGGATGTGCAGCAATAACAAGTGGATGCATCCTTGAACTGCAAAATAAATTCCCAAATTAATTAAATGAAAATGAGAAAAATACAGAAATAAGGCTGCAGCATCACCAGAATTTCGAACCACCACAAAAAAAGAGTACATAACCAGGTAACTGACTCACTCACCTTGGATTGCTGGGAAGGTAGGAAGTAGGATTGATCCGACATCTCCATCGCAATGTTGACGCACTGAGAACACCTACACTTGCATCTTCAAAACTAACAAATATAGACTGGCTATCACAAGAATATGTTGCATGTGTAATTGGACCACTCGCTTCTCTAGGGACCCACTGTTCAAGGGAAAAATCCATTGTCAGACTGAAACTAAGCAGAAATAACAAAACAAAACACAACACAATAAGGAATACTAAGTACAAATGTCCACACATACTCTGATACTCTAACCACTGCGTCTCCAGCTATGTCTATCCTTATCTTAAACTTGGGATTGGGAAGGGTTAAAGAAGGGAGTTTATACCTGCTTGAGGCACTCCAGTTTAGAAGCTTCAAATATGGCTATCTGCGTTTCATGTACTACCAACAATTGTGTCTGGTCCTGGTGAAACTGTACACGAGTATCTGCTTGAGGAGCAGCTGCTCTCCCAGCAGGAATCTGCAAGTATTTGCTTGTTTGCTTCTCCCAAGCATCAGTGCTCCAAACGCACAACTGTAGAAACAGGGGCACCTTATGAGGTAACCGTTGCTCAAAAGAAAACATTATTGTAAATGATTATGATATGATTGTGGTGAAGTAGTCCATGTACCAAAACAATCACCATCAGGTTATTCCTTTTGTTGGAGGATAAAAATAAAATAAAAATTCCCCCTCTAACGCAATTCACATGGTATTAGAGCATGTAGAGGTCTTAGTTCAATTCTCACCACCAAATATCAACAAAATATTTCATGCTTGGTCCAAAAAAATAAAGGACAAGCATGCACGTGAGGAGTAAAGTGGCCACAATATTCAACACTTTCCTCTCCCGATTAGAACTCAATTGGTCAACCTCCAACTGGTACCAGTTTCCACCAAAATCCTAGTATGACGAGGGCAGAACATATAGAATTGCTTTTACCAACCAAAACTATATCCATGTAAAAATAATTTACCTGAGAATCTGCTCCTGCAGATATAAGCACATTGAGAGAATGCGAAAAAGCGAGCCCAGTTATTCTTTTCTGATGTCCTTTGAGCTTTGTCTTTACCTACACAATTGGATCATGGATAATGTCAACAGATTTCAAGTAGATGGTGAATTAATGCAATTCCAAGTTCAAACAATCATAAAATGGTATAACAATTGAGAATAGCTTCAACCTCGTCAACCCGGACATTGTATATTTGGATAGAGGAGTCATCCATGCCTATGGCAATAACATTATTATCTTGAGGATGAAAAGCCAAAAAGGTTGCCGCAGGTGGAGCAGGCATAAATGTTGTCATAGTCTGCATTTGCAACAGAAATGATAAGAGGTTAAGAGAAAAGCAAACAGATGGCTAAAAAAACAAGGTACTCTACAATTCTGTATATAATATTTATGGCCTATTAGTCCGATTGCATGGCTAAAGCTAGAATACGATAGCAAACTGCTAGAAGTTTCTTTTACTCTTTTATCTCATATGCTTACTTGAGGACAGCTTAGAATCAGCACACTTCTTAATTACACCTATACCCGAAAAGAAAATAAAAGATGTGGGTTTTCACCTTAAATGTCATCATATTAAACAATGATATTTTCCCTCCAGAAGCTGACATCACATAAGAGTCATTCTTTGAGAGAGCAAAACATGGAACAGCGTCTTCAGGATTTGTGTCAGTAATATCATTTGTCATCAGCGTCCCATTTGTTGGTTGCCAAAGTTGCGGAACAATACTCGCATTAGCCTATACAAAAATAGAACAATGAGCTGCAATGACACATATTAGCAAAAGAGAGTCTTCTAAAAACCAATACCTTCCCCGTCGGGTTTCGCTCATTTCTGGGCCATTTCCAAAGTTTGTGCACAGCATTGGAAGCTAATGCAAGTATAGCTAATCCTGAATTTGTATATATTAACCTTGAAATCTGAAATATAAGAAAAAGGGAGCGGAAAAATTATTTTTTTTAAAAAATCAGCTTAAATGGAAAATGACATTAGTCTTTATAGATCAAGAAAATGTGCAACCTCATGTTGCCGAAATTTGGGTTGTATAGCTTCCAGAAATTGTAAACACAAGGATGAATAACAATTTCCATAACTCATAAAGAAGTTGTTCAGCGGATAAACTTGGTTCATGGTTTAGGTAAGAAACAACACATACCCTGGTCGCTGTTATATTGTCTGGAAGCTTCAAGGATCTGCACTGCGACGGTTCATTAATTTCAGTCGGTTTCCAGATTCTAGATTTATCAACAGTCTCTTCTGCAGCTCTTGGCCTTACATCAGCTAAGTTGCGATTTTCACCATTCTACCAAGAAGTTAAAATAAAGGGGCTGATCAGCAAATGATCAGAAGTCCCCAAAAAAAGTATGAACTGCACTGTAAAACCTCCATTTAATTAGAAAAGAATCACTAACCATGGAAACCATGGATGCCATTGGCACTCCTCGATCTACAAAGCTTGCGGCAACAGAAGTGCTAGGAGGCCCAAAACTTCCCATTGTGGGGGGCTGCATATTTTTTTAAAAGGGTAAGTTACATGCAAGGCATTTTATTTACAGCTCACAGTAATATTTTCTACATCAGAAAACAAGGAAAAGAAAAGCATCAAATCCCTCCACCTTCACCACAGAAGCAGAGGCGACTCTAGAAGCATCAAATTGGCGATTTTCCATGGATCTTAAAAGCCTAAGACCATCTGCATTTGCTAAAATTTTTATCCCATTGTCACTTGTCGAAACAGCCAATAATATTCCTTCCTTGTTAAATCGGAGGCAAGGAGAAGCCTGGGAATATGAGGTAAAAAAATGTTAAAGTAAACAGACATGGTTGGGTTGTTAAAAAATTGGCCGACTGAATTTACCGGTATGCCACCCTCAGCTTCAGTACTTGTCAGCATGTTTATATTGTCCATGTCCCAAAATTTTATCATGAATTCATCACCAGCTGCCAAAAATCTATTTTTAGTAGTGTCAAATTGCACCACCCCACCAGCACGCTTCCCTAGACCAATAAATGTACGCTTTACAGCTCCTTCACTTTCATTCCATTCAACAAGATATGACTCTCCCTCTTTATTAGTCCCACATGAGAATAACCTGCAAACCGATATTTAATAATACCACAACCTTTAGCCAAGCGAAAGTAAGAAAATTGCATCATGCACAGTTATGGAACTCATTGTGACATGCAAACCTTGTTCCGTCGGCACTATAAGCCATTGTGGTTGATGAATGACCTGGTGCATCATAGTCAACTCTCGAACCCATGTTATCGTACAACCATGCCTTTATTTTCCCGTCAATTGCAGTTGAGAAGATAAACTGTGGGGGGAGAAAAGGAAGGAAGAGAAGACCGAAAAATGTTAGATAAAAACTATCAATAAAGACATAATTCACTCCCAGGAAAAAAGTAGGGTTCAAAGCAGACATCTTTTAAATGATAGCTAGAAAGACTGCGTTCCAGAACATCTATGTGAGGAAACAGCACTAACATTTAGCAGAAACAAAATCTAATATACAGTTAAATTTTCCAAGTAAACTAGATCTTCACAGAAAAAAGAAGCATTTTCCGATTCATACACTTGCTGAGCTGCCTCACAACTTTTTATTACTTATTAATGCTGTTGTGCGTTTCAAGACCAGAAAACTCGCGTCTTCAAACCATAATAAAGGAAGAACTAGCGCCAGAAGGAGAAAACGAAGAAATTATCAAACAAGTTACGATCAGTTTTCTAGTGATAAAAAGGAGCATGGTTAACCTGAATATTTTCTTTGTGATGTGGACATATTGAATAGACTGGTGCCTCATGGCCCTCAAATGTATATTGCTTAGCCCCTGACACCGCATCCCATACCTGCAAACAAGAAACAATTGATCTACATCACAGAAATACAGTGCTCATAAACAATCAACAGAAAAAAGTGAAGGGAATGGGGAGGAAGTCCAACCCTTACAATCTGAGTCAAAGCACATAAACATATCAAACCTTAATAAGCCTATCATCTCCACAGGTAACAATACAAATCTGTTTGTTAGGATAGGAAAAAGCAAGATCATTGACGCTTCCTGAATGAGCCTCAATCTGCACATAAGACCAGTCAAGGTTCGTATTCTTTTAGAAGAAGAAAGAAAGGAAGAGATTAAAATTCAAAAGGATTAGAGAAAAAGCGCATACCTCAAGGTGGTTTCTAAGATCATCGCCACCGTGAAAGGAGTAGATGTGCACAATGTGCTTAGAGTATGCAACACCTAATGAAGATCAACAGAGAGCAAAAAGAGAGTTCAGGCTGATTATTAGAGTTGGGTCAATTTTTTAGCTTTCAGCAGTATGTACTGCACCAATCTTTATCATTCACAGAAAACTTAAAATTCCAATACTTAAGTTCAACAAAGCATCTGGACAACATACCAAACAGAGTACCATCAGGACTCCACATTACACGATTAACTGATGCAGAGTACTCACTCGCCAAAGATGCCTGGTTATTAGATTATAAATTGGTAACTATGAGATTTATAAACCATCCACACGTGGAAAACAAATGTGAATGCAATAAAAAAGTTTCACACATACCTGTAAAGCCACTGAGCATTGCCCAAGATCCCAAACCTTGAAACTTCTATGAGCAATCCTCTCCCTGCCGCCCAATTCCCAAATCATAATCTCTCCTGTGCCAGTACCAACTGAAAATGAAGAACCATCAGTAGTGACCCAAAACAAAATGTACAACTGCTGTACCATAAAAATGGATCTGAAAAATGAATTCAAAATGAAGAAAATGAATTAAAGAATATCACTTTCACTTGTGTAAAGACTAACCAAGCAGCAGAATTTGCTGCACCGGATGGAAATCCATGCTCTTGACCGTTGAACCCTGATTTAGAGTCATGACAGAAGCCTTGGGCAAATCATCAGATGAATACGAACTTTGTGCATGGCTTTGGCCAGAGTACCCACCAGGCAAAATATTGATAGGCATATTATTTACCTGTAATCAATTTGAGTAAATCAATGTTTCTCATAATATACGAAAGCATCAAACAACAAAGAACTTCCCCTACTCAAAGCTCCACTCAAAGGTATAATAAGCAACATTGTATCAAAGAAATATGAGCATACTTGCAAGCCACAGTTTCTAATGCCACAGTTTCTCAGTTACATACATATTAATGTGTAAGCAAATCAAGACAATGATACCGTACTTCATCTGACACACCAAAAGGTCTTGATCTCTTTAACATGTACTCCGAGTCAGCTGTTTGATAGTCCACTGTTGGGTTATTCGTAGGAGTCCTAGGACGCTTTAGCATAGCTGCTGCTAAATTATTAGCACATAGAGTGAATATCAGTTTATGGCTGACTAACTATTTACAAGGAAGGTTGGAGGAGAAAAATCAGTATCTCAGATTTGCAAATACACTCCACTACATTTGTCAAAGAAACAGGTCGCACAAGTATTGATGGCCTCATTAGACATTTCAAAGCGGTGATATATGTATAATACCTGCATTATTTGGAGTGGTGAAACCTATTGGTCCAGCAGAAGCAGAAGGATGAGAAACTTGAGGAGGATTAGTCATCCACCCAGCAAGAGCGTTTGGCAGAGGACCAGGTGCTTGCTGAAAAGGCTGAAGGAACATAATTCAATCTTCCATCAGTCATAATTTACAACGAAATTTAGCTAGTTCGTGTTACTACTTACATTTACACCATGAGCACCAAGAGGTGGAAAAACCCCGGGCTTTGGAACACCTCCCATGAGTGGATGAGTTACAGGGGATGGAGCCCGTGCACCATTTGGCTGTGACGGACCACAAGAATGGTCCACAAATAAGGTCTTTATGTCAGGATTAGGCTTCGGGCTCTTACAAAGCTGATGCTGCCAGTTCAAACTGCAAGAATATGGGGCGCCTATGTGTAAGCCACCTACACTAGAAAAGAAGATAAAAAACAAAGAACCAAACCGAATAGGATTTAAAAGGCTAATGTCTTCCATAAATAAACCTCTGGTTGATTAACGTCCGCAGCCTTGCGTTCTTCAAGGTGGGAAAGTTCAGCTTATCACGAAACAGGGGATTTGCTTCAATCAATTTTTTGAGTTCCAGAAGCATTATACTCCTAGCAGACTTAGTATCTCCATATTTAGATAATTGCTCGTTATCCCTGCAAGTTATATCAGACAAATGGAAAACCATCCAAAATAGTGATAAAGAAACCATTTAGGAGAACGGACAAAATAGATACGGGCCAAGATAGCAACCTAGTAAGCCAAGTGTTTCCATATTACCTAAAGTTGTCAAGAGTCAAAAGTTGCGTAATTTCTTTGAAAAGGTCTTCATTAAAAGCCGAAAACACCTTCAAGTCCTTAATTAGGATATCAACAGCTTTAGGACGGTCGTTCCTACAAGAAATTAAAAACGGAAAACCATATAAAACAGCCGGACATTTCAAGATTATCAAACACATACGAGCATAAACAAATCAAAAAAATCAAACCCACCTATCTAGAGCTTCTAGATACTTTTGCTTTCGAATCTCGAAGAATATTTTCATGGAGTATCTATTATCGTCAACCTTGGTGAAACCCGATAAGTACTTCTCCACTTCATCCCATTCTCCATTCGCCACCATTTCGTCAAAATACCTCATGTTAAAGAAAAACCCTGATTCTTGCTCCAATCTTCAGCACGAAAGAAAGAAAACGAAATAAGAAAAATTAACCACCAAATAAAACCACAACAACCACAATTATAATCATAAATTTTTATCGTTTAGTGGATCAGAAAATGGTATATAAACAAATCAATTCATCTAATTTTTCATTCAACGAACAATTTCACTACACTTTTAGATCCCCAAACCACAATTACAATCATAAATAAAAACAACTCAGGCCATTTCTAATTTCTATCTCCCACATTTCTATAGCAGCCAAATAGACACAATTAAAGAGAAAAATCACCAAAAAAATTCAAAAGAAAAAAAAACATATTCTAATTAATACAAACAAAAAAACCCTACTTGTGAACAGCATCTTTAAATTTCTCCTCATCAAGGAACTGAAGTATCAAAAACACCAGCTCTCTGCTCAGCGAAGACATCTCACTCACCTGCAAAAACAAAAATCCACAAAATTCAACTTCAACCCACCAAAATTAAAACAATTCCAAATTCACCCCCAAAAAAATCCAATCAAAAATCAATTTCTTTCACAGATCAATTCATCAAATTAAACTTACCGAAAACCTAAAACACACACACACACATATATATCTATAGCTAGCTATACATATAGATATATACGTGCATGTGTTAAATTAAAAAAAAAAAGTTGTATCTATAGATACAGATATATACATATAGAGAGAGAAAGTGGTGAAGATGTATGTATACCTTGGAATGAATGAGTGAGAGAGAGAGTAAAACAGACGAAAGGAACAGATCGAAGGGTTTTTTTTTGTGTTTAGAGAGAGAAACAAAAGGCAAAATACTACTCTTTTCTTTTTGTTTACTGTGCAGTTTTCTCTCTCTATAAAAATACCTCTTTTATTTTTTTTTAAGGAAGAGAGAGAGAAACCGAGTGGGTGTGGGTGTTAGGGCGAGTGGGGAAGAGACATATAAATAGGGGAAGGGTTGTGATAAGAGCGATTGAATTTGAGCAAAATGGTGATACGCTATAGTGCTTATCACCTGCTTATCAGTGATATGTTGATGTTCCTATGAGAGATTTAAGGATAAGAATACTGGCTTATATAGACGTGTTTAATACGTCTCTAAACGAGGGCTTTTCTATATTCGGCAGAAAATGCGGGGATTTCGAAGAGGAGTTACTATATGGAGTCGTGGGAATGATTCGGTGTTGCCGCCCTCATTGTGGCGTTTCAATGGACTTGCAATGTTTTGTAAATGTGTTTGATACATTTTTTTTTTTTAATTCTCGTCTTTATATGATTTCGAACAAAATCATAAAAGAAGTAAATTAGAAAGAATCAGTTGTTCCTTATAATATTGCATTTTAGTTAAATGTGGCTTCGCGCCGAAACATTACGTATTAGAGTGTAAAACGAGCCATATTTAAAGTTTGAGTTTAACACATCTGGTTAAGAATAAAAGAGTATTTGTTATTTCAGCATAATTCTTATTAATATTGTTTTTGATACCTATAAAAAAACATTTTTAAAATATGTTTTGTTGTTTGGTTTTAGAATAAAAGATATTTATTATTGATTGATAATATTAGCAAATTAAATAGTTAAAGTAGTGATAGGATATTACCAATAAAGAAAATAGTTCCAGTAAAGAAAATATTTTTCGCCTTATTTGGTAGAAAATATTTTCCTTGTAACCAATCAGAAATAACTTATTCAAAAAGGAAATTTCGTTATACTGATAAAACAGCTTTTCTTTTTTGGTGACAGTTTTTTTTTTTTTCTTTACTTTCTTGATCAGTTGGGAGGCGAAGAAGAAAATAGATCCAATCCATTTCAGAATTGGAAAAAACATGACCCCCCAAAAAAAAAAAAACTTTTATTTATTGTTAGTTGACACGACGCACGATCTTGACTGTTTTAGATAGGGACAGATTATTTTCTTTACTTTATTATTCTTTAAAAAAAAGGAATTATTATTGTGTATTTTGATATCAAATTTTATTTTTCTGAGGAAAATATAATTTAATTAACATTTTTTTTGTAATGTGAGATGAAAACATATTTTTGATACCATTAATTACGAAGATCTATTTATGGCATACATTAAGAGATGACTATATCAAAATCTGTGTAAATTAATTACTTCCTCCTGTCCAAAATAAGTAATTTTTTGGATTTTATCACACAGATTAAGAAATTCACCTTTTAGCATTAATTAGCAATAAAATTGACCATATTAACTTTTACTATCTCACATAAATACTCCTAACATATATTCCAACAATATTTACCCCAAAGACAATGTAGGAAAAAAATAATTAATTCATTCTTGAAATTTGAAAAAATTACTTATTTTGGACCACAATAAAAATATCAAAAAATCACTTATTTTGAACTTGATTGGGTAATATAATGTCTTAGAGATTTCTGTAATCTAATATAAATGTAATAAAAGCTCTACATTCCTGAAAAGGAGAGATCTAGGAGGAGACGACATTGCAAATTCAACCGTACATTTTGCTTTAGCTTTTTCGTATTTTAATTTCTTCCATTTTTTTATTCAAAAGAGAAAATAGGAACGTCATAAAAGCAAAGTACCAAAATATTATGAGGATCAAATCATATTCATTAGTCTACCATCTCATAAAACAGTAAATAATTTATTCTCACCCAATATCATATCAAATTATAAGAATTTATTGTGTTAAATTATAAACTGAGGTAAGAATATTTATTAATAGTATGATTAGCGATAGCATTGTACGTGACGACACTCTATCGTATGTTCATTGGGTTGGTATAAATATCTTGTGTGATCGATAATTTTTTTTTCTAGATAAAACTTCATAAAATTAGCGACATTTGTGATTTGAATATTGAGGTTTTCCTATTATATTTATAGGTATAAGTTATAACCATGTCGTGAATTGTAGAAATCTTTTATCTCGTTAGAACAATAAATCATGTTCTTGGATAACATTTATTTTCAATAATATTATCATTCATCGCATTGAAAATTGAATTATTTTTTAGTACTAGAATTCGTCGACTTTAATTTATTGGAATAATTTTTCTTTTGGCAGCTAAATCTCTTCTATTAAAATTTAAATGGTTAGAGGGAATATACCAAAATAAGTAACTCTAACAATAATAAAGTTAGGACAGCACCAAACATACTTCAACGTTTATTGTCGTTAAAATACTTTTAAATAAAAATATTATATAATGAAAAGTTACTAACATATATTTCTGTGATTTAATTATATAATTACAAGGAAAAAGAAGAAATACTAAAGGAAAATGCTTTTTACCGAATAAATATTGTAATCTACTCGAGATTTGTTTTAAGAATAGATTCTGGTCAAAGTTCTAATTTTAGAAGGAGAAAATCTTATTCAATAAAGCCTTGTCATTGTTGTAAGCCAGCTGGTGTAGATGACTTAAAAGGTATTTGCAGATTATTATAATTTGATTACATAATTACAAGAGAAAAGAAAAAATAAATAAAAGTAACGTGTTCGTTCCTAATAAGTGAATGCATTGCGCATTAATAAGTCAAAATATAATATAACTTATTTTTATTTATCGTCAATGAGATGTTTTATAGTCACAAAAATATAGATGACTTGTTTTAGACCATAACCTTAAAGAATTTGTCATTTTTTTTTTCTTTTCAAAATCGCTACTTAATCGGCCGTTGTCACCTAAATCGAGACAGAGGGAGTAATATTTCTAATAAAAAGAAAATCAACATTGAGGTAATCTACTCCAGATTTGAGGAATCTGATACTAGTTCTATGGTCAAACTCTAAAGTCTAAAGCCACATCATTAGACTATTTCAGTTATTAAAAATACATATTTGTAAATTAAAAAAATTACAAATTTTTGTAAACGAATATAAAAATATTTAAAAAATTAAAATTTGTGATCAAATTTACAGTTAAATTATTTCTCTGTCCCCCCCCACCCCCCACCCCCACAACAAATGTGTAGAATGGACAAGATCTCTTTATGTATAAACAAAGATCTTGAGTTCGAGGCCTCCAAATAGTAAAATTTTATAACGGAAAGAACCAACACTTGTCTTACCCCTTTGCCAAAAATTACATTATATAATTACTTATTTGTATATAATATATTGTTAATTTTTCTTGACCTTTTATGTTTAATTTTTCATATGTAAATATTCCTTAACGAAAACTCCGGCTCCGTCACCTGTGAAAAGTGCTACCGAATGGTTATAAAAAAAATATCCTCGTATCGACTTTACTTGACATCTTTTTTAATTGTATACAAAAGAAACTCGTAACATTATCATATTTAGAAGCTACTTAATTTAACAAAAGTGACATGGTCTTTTTTTTTTTTTTTAAATCCCCTTTTTGAAAAAATAACCATGTGAAGCCTTCTCCAACATCTCATTTAAGTATTCACATTAATTAACAAAAAGTTTTCTCTTTTCTTGTATTTTAGCGAACATATTAGATTTATTTGTTTCTTAAATTTAGTATTCAGTTTTTGTCTAATTTTTATTTGTAAGAAAAAGATTAAGGAATCTTGTTTTCTCTTACTCTTTCTCGGGGAAAGGAATAATGAATAATAGTGGTCCGTATTATTTTGTATTGTCTGATTCAGTTTGTTGGTCCAATGGGGCTGTCCGCATTCAATAACTCCACTCAATTTAATGTGTAATTCTCTTGCATTCATTTTCGGGTCTCATTTATTAATGTGAATTTTTTTTAAACTGGGTCCGTACAAGACGAGACGTGTATATTGCAAAGGGTAAGTAAGAAACAGATAAGGGAAGAGAAGTTACGAACTCAATGAGTTTTGGTTGTCGTTTTCTCTGACTCTGACTGCTAACAAAAAATGATACAATCAAAAGCAATTGATCATGTAAAACGGATAGTTCGATGCACAAAATATTTCACGTCGAGGGTCGATCTTGTAATAGATCAGGTCAGAGCACTAAGATAAAGTATCAAGCTCGAGAATTGAGATGCTCGTCGAGATCGAGGCCAACAACGATCGAGACCATATATGACAGACAAAGGCAATATATCCGTCACCGGTTGAAGATCACAGCGAAAATTTCGGAACAGATCAGATCAAGGGCGCTTGTATAGGTTAATCATGAGATTTACTTCTGTAATTAGAGTTATACCATAATTAGGATTCTTCTACTATATAAAGAGGGATCACCATCACTTGTAGGTAGGGACCTTATATTCACGAATATCAAAGCAACATAATATTTTTCAACTTACTTTTTTGTTCATCGGTTTATTGTGCCTTTAACTATTCTTGCATAACTATCTCGAGGGTGTCCGAGCTCGAGGGCTCTGTCCAAACGTTGTTTTGCTTTATGTTATTGTCAATTTGCATCACTTATCTTTACGTTTATCAATTGTGTTAGGTGAAATCATATTATAAGTTTAATTGTTATCCAATTTTCAGGATAAACAGTTTGGTGCCCACCGGAGGACTAAGGATAATAGTGATTCCATAGTATTAATCCTTATAACACACATATCTTTTACGCTTATTCTCGTAAGTGTCTTTGATTTCAGGAATTAATATGTCGAACTCTCAAGCAGTGCCCACTCATACAGATACCAGCTTTGGCCTTCACGGCGAGAACGAGCACATAATCACCCTAAGAAACGAAGTGCCTCCAATATATCCCGACGCATCACATGCCGTAGATCCGGTTGATGTCAGTTCTCGTGTCGCCATTCGTGGAAATTTAGGCGCCAACCCTGACAATAGCATCCGCAGAGACGCCCGGGCATCCGATCAGAACGCACAGAATGGTGAAGAATGCGTAATTTGCCTTCGAATGATATTTGACATGCTACAAACTCAGCAGACCGTGATAGCGCCACTCCAAACTCAGAATCGAGCACCAAGCAGATTCGAAATCGATACATCATAGGAAGTTGTTCATAGGGTCGAACCTGTACAGGAGAAATTGAACGATAATCGATCGGGAACTGACCCCGCTATAATGAAGATGCTCGAGGAACTCACTAAACGGATTGAATCGAGAGAAAAGAAAATCAAGGCTAATGATAAAAAGGTAGAAACGCACGACTCACGGGTTGGTCAAATACCAGGGGAACCCCTGATTATAAATGATTTGGATGCAAAGAAGTTTGTACATAAGCCTTTCCCACCAAGCGCAGCTCCAAATCCCATTCCGAAGAAATTTCGCATGCCAAAAATTCCCAAGTACAATGGAACCACTGATCCTAATGAGCGTGTCACTTCTTATACTTGCACAATAAAAGGAAATGACTTAGAAGATGATGAAATTAAATCTGTTCTTTTGAAAAATTTGGAGAAACTTTATCGAAGGGGGTAAGGATATAGTATCACAATTTGCCGCCAAATTCCATCGACTCATTCGCCATGCTTGTTGATTCGTTCGTGAAGGCACACGGCGGAGAAATAAAGGCCGCGACTAGGAAATCAGACCTCTTCAAAGTCAGACAAAAGTATAACAAAATGCTAAGGGAATTCGTATCTCGATTCCAAATGGAATGCATGGACCTACCCCCGGTCACCGATGATTGGGTTGTCCAAGACTTTACTCAAGGGTTGAAAGAACGGAGTTCGATAGCCTCTCGACAACTTAAATAGAATTTGATTGAATATCCAGGTGTGACCTGGGCCGATGTGCATAATCGATACCAGTCAAAAAATCAGAGTCGGGGATGATCTGTTAGGATCCCTTTCCGGTTTCGTTTATCCCAATAGATCCGATGGCAGGATTCAAAGAGATATCGATAGAGAGCCCCGATCAAATAGAGATCGGTACCAACCGTACATCACAAATCATAGAAATGGTTGACCAGGACATAACCCCACTCGAAATGATCGAAGAAATAATCGAGGTCAAAACTCTCGAGGGCTCATGAGTAAGAGTGGTTTTGATAAACATAAAGAGCTTAAAGAAGCTCCACGATTATAAGGTACAACTTCAGCGTCGATGCGTCGGGTTTTATATCAGCCATTGGACAAATTAAGGATGATAGGTGGCCTAGACCTTGACAGACTGGTCCAGCTCAAAGGCACCCTAATCAAATGTACAAATACCATGGAACCCATGGTCACAGAACCAAAGATTGCAGGCAGTTAAGGGAGGGGGTGGATCGTTTATTGAATGAGGGTCACCTTCGTGAGTTCCTGAGTGACCGAGTTAAAAATCATTTAAGAGAAAGGGATGCAAACATGAAAAATGAACAGGAATAATTGCAAAACGTGATCTATATGAACTTTGGTGGGGTCGATATTCCCTAAGGCCCGATATTCAAACGCACCAAAGTAATAATCACAGGGGAGAAGCATGCTCGAGACTACTTACCAGAGAATACCTTATCTTTCAACGATAAGGATACGGAAGGGATCGAACAGCCTCATAACGAAACACTGGTAATATCTATCCTTATGAATAAAATTCCAGTTAAACGTGTGTTAGTTGATCCAGGTAGCTTGGCAAACATTATCTGATCAAGGGTCGTAGAGCAACTCCGCCTCCAGGATCAAATCGTGCCTGCAACTCAGGTGCTCAATGGTTTCAACATGGAAAGTGAAACCACCAAAGGGGAAATCATGTTGTAAACATAGCTGGAACTATCCAAGAAGCAAATTTCCATGTAATCGAAGGTGATATGAGATACAACGCGCTGCTCGGGAGACCTTGGATCCATAATATGAGGGCGATACCTTGAACTGTTCATCAAGTCTTGAAATTCCCAACACTGGAAGGAATCAAAACGGTGTACGGCGAACAACCAGCAGCCAAAGAGATGTTTGCAATTGATTAGGTAATACTGGTATCGGCTCTAACATCAACAAAAGGACCAGAATCAAAGGAAAAGCAGGAAATCAACTATTAACCACAATCGCCAACCTCGACCTGATCGAAAAAGCAGGAAACGTTCGAGGATGATGATTATGCAATACCTTGAACCTTCATAATACCCGATGATTTCGATTTTATGAAGTCAACGATCGAAGAGCTGGAGAAAGTCATACTGATTGAGCATCTTCCCGATAGAAGGTGTACCTGGGCATGGGGTTAACTCCCGAGCTTAGGGAAAAACTCATTAAATTCCTTATTAAAAATATAGATTGCTTTGCTTGGTCATGCCTTGACATGACAGGGAACCTACCGAAGATTACCACCCATCGATTGAGTTTGGACCCAAAGTTCACACCGGTAAAGCAAAAGAGAAGGCCACAATCCGAGGTAAAACATGCATTCATCAAGGACGAGGTAACCAAACTTCTCAAAATAGGATCCAACTGGGAAGTAAAATAACCTGAATGGTTAGCGAACGTAGTTGTAGTACCCAAGAAGGGGAACAAACTTAGAATATACGTAGACTATAAAGACTTAAACAAAGCATGCCCTAAGGACTCCTTTCCTCTATTGAATATCGATCGCATGATCGATGCCACGACCAGCCACGAGATCCTCAGTTTTCTCGATGACTACTCCGGGTACAACCAAATACAAATGAGCCCTGAGGATCAGGAAAAAAACTTCTTTCTTATTGTTATAATGTAATACCGTTTGGGCTAAAGAATTATGGTGCTACTTATCAATGCCTAGTAAACCGAATGTCTGAAGAAAAAATAGGTAAATCAATAGAGGTTTATATTTATTAAATGCTTGTTAAGTCCCTACACGCAGAGGACCATTTGACACATTTGTAGAAACCTTCAACATATTGATAAAATACAACATAAAGCTCAACACCCAGAAATGTGCATTTGGGGTCGGTTCAGGCAAGTTCCTCGACTTTATGGTGTCAAATCAGGGAATTGAGATCAACCCCGATAAAATCAAGGCAATCAAAGACATCACAGTCATGGACATCGTTAAGGTCATACAAAGATTAACAGGGCGGATAGCCGCTTTAGGCCGGTTCATCTCGAGGTCTTCAGATCGAAGTTACAGGTTCTTCTCACCGCACAAAAAGAAGAACAATTTCACTTGGACCCCGGAATGCCAACAATCATTACAAGAACTAAAATGGTATCTTTTGAGCCCACCGTTGCTTCATACTCTAAAAGCGAACGAGCAGATCTACTTATATTTGGCAGTCTTGGAAGTTGCGGTAAGTGGTGTCCTAGTTCGAGAAGAGCAAGGAACCCAATTTCCTGTTTACTACGTTAGCCAAACTTTAGGTGAAGCTGAGACCCGGTACCCGCACTTAGAAAAATTAGCGCTTGCTCTAATAAGCGCCTCTAGTAAATTAAAACCATATTTCCAATGTCAAATTTGCATCGTAACCACTTACCCCCTTCGTAACATTTTGCACAAGCCCGAACTCTTGGGCCGACTAGCCAAATGGGCAGTCGAAATCAGTGTGTATTACAGACATTAAAATTTTAACAAATCAACATCAATCCTAAATTCAAGACAACTCTTGAAATATTAGGAGTCTATTAGGTTTACTTGATGTCTACTCCATCCAAACCCTAATCCATGCCTATAAATAAGGCTACATATCTCCTTCAAAGAGGATCTCAACAATTTCATAAACTCTCGGTATATGCACAAAGAGATCAAATATGAGATCTCTTAAATTTCATGAAACTCTTGGAATATTCATTAAGAGATCAAAGACATGTCAAATATGTCTTGCTAAAAGTCCTACGTTCGAGAAATACACCACCGAGGCCCTCGAATCAAGTAGAATAAATCAGAAGGAAGAATCAAGGGATAAACAAAGTTGAAACCTATAATATTTATCTATAAAATCCTTTTTCTTCATAATTGTCTGTGATTGCAGTTTTATTTTTCTGCACAGATTTGTTACAAGTAGGTACAATATCGAGTACCAACCCCGAACAGCCATCAAGTCACAAATCTTAGTAGACTTGGTGGCCGATTTCACGCCAGCCCTCGTATCTGAGGTCGAAAGGGAACTTTTGATAAAAGCAGGTACATCTTCGGGCGTGTGGACCCTTTTCATAGATGGTGCTTCAAATCTTAAGGGGTCCGATCTAGGCATCGTTTTAAAGCTACCCACAGGCAATACAATTAGACAATCTATCAAAACTCCTAAGTTGAATAACAATGAGACCGAGTATGAGGCCATAATTGTAGGTCTCGAGCTGGCTAAAAGCCTAGGAGCCTAGGTCATCGAGGCCAAGTGTGATTCCCTACTTGTGGTTAACCAAGCCAACAAGACCTTCGAGCTTCGTGAGGATTGAATGCAAAGGTACTTGGACAAACTGCAGGTAACCCTACACTGGTTCAAAGAATGGACCCTACAGCACTTGAAAACAGAATAGTGAGGCCGATGCCCTTGTAAAGTTAAGGTCGTCAATCGAAGACGATGAAATTAGCTCGGTACTATCGTACAATTTTCAAAGTCAGTAGTCGAAGAAGGCCACGTCGAAATAAAATCCACAAACTTAACTTGGGATTGGAGGAATAAATACATCGAGTATCTAAAGAACGGGAAGCTTCTATCGTCCCTAAGGAATCAAGGACTCTGCGAATAAAGCTGCACGATTCACATTCGCCAAAATGGAATGTTGTACAGGAGGATGTTCGATGGGCCGTTGGCAGTATGTTTGGGTCCGGGAGACACTGACTACGTCCTACGAGAAATTCACGAGGGTACCTGCGGGAACCATTCCAATGCCGCATAACTGGTTCAAAAGGTCATCCGAGCAGGGTACTATTGGATCAATATGGAAAAATATATTAAGGAGTTCATTGGAAAATGCGACAACTTCCAAAGACATGCACCGATGATCCACCAGCCCGGAGAACAACTTCATTTAGTCTTATCCCTATGGCAATTCATGAAATGGAGAATGGATATTGTCGGCCCTCTGCCATCAGCCCCAGGTAAAGCTAAATTCATTTTATTTATGACTGATTGTTTCTCTAAGTGGGTTGAAGCATAGGCCTTCGAGAAAGTCAGAGAAAAAGAAGTAATAGACTTCATTTGGGATCACATCATATGTCGATTTGGGATACCCGTCGAGATCGTATGCGACAATGGAAAACAATTCATCAGTAGCAAAATAACAAAGTTCCTCGAAGATTACAAGATAAAAAGAATCATGTCAACGTCATATCATCCTAGTGGGAATGGACAAGCCGAATTAGCAAACAAGATCATCATTTAGAACCTAAAGAAAAGATTGAAAAACGCTAATGGGAAATGGAGAGAAGTTTTGCCCGAAGTCCTTTGGGCATATCGGACAACGGCAAAATCCAGTACGGGGGCAACAACGTTCTCCTTAGTATACGGTGCTGAAGCTCTAATCCTGGTCAAAGTCGGGAAACCAAGCATTAGGTTTCAATACACGACAGAATAATCAAATCACGAGGTTATGAACACAAGCCTCGAATTACTAGACGAAAAACGGGAAGCCGCCCTCGTTCGAATGGCCTCCCAGAAACAACAAATCGAAAGATATTACAATTAAAGAACCAATCTTCGACACTTCAAAAATGGGGACTTAATTATGAGAAAAGTCACCATCAACACTCGAGACCCAAACGAGGAAAAGCTCGGTCCAAATTGGGAGGGACCATATCAGGTCCTTGGCATTATCGGAAAAAAGGGTCTTATAAACTTGGCACGATGAACGGAGAACAATTGACAAATAATTGGAACATATCACTCCTCAAACGATATTATTGCAAAGGTATGGTTTTCTCCTTTTTCATTTGTATTTTATACTAACTTATGTGTTTAGTCGAAGACGTCGAAGTTCTCCCCAAAAACGAAGTCCTTAGGTCTGAAAGCACACGATGCACTCTTTTCCCTTTGACCGATTTTTATTCCTAATGGGTTTTCTCGGCAAGTTTTTAAATGAGGCAACCATTATTCGTGCTAACTTAGAGCAATTCAACAGTATCCGAGGGTTCTTTACAATCAACCTCGAATACTGGGGGCATCACCCTTGGATATTATGTTTTTAAGGAAAATACTTCGTGTCAACAGGGTCTCGATAGGTAAATTTTGTGAAGGGCCAAACGGTCAAATGAACCGTGCCCGTGTATATTACTCGAGCCTTAATGGAAAAACATGTACACATGAACGATCTATTGAAAGAAGTATCTTTTCCCTACCAAATATTCCATGCCTTGGTGAAATTTCTACTTTACAATTTCATACTTATGATCTATTGCGGAAACCGGCTCAAGAGCCAATCGCAACTAAAGCTCGATAAATTAACCACGTACTCGGGAACTGCAAACCGAAAATTGACATACTGGAATTATTAAACTTCAAAATCATAAGACCTAAAAAATCAATCTTCAATTTTATAGGCCACGACCACCTAACTCGGGGATTGACACTTCGAACAAATTCAAAGTATAATCGATAAACAAGCCCAAAGGGAAAATCTCAAATTAAAGTCTACGGCCAAACTAACACGGTTCGGAGACGTTCGAATTCCGTAATCAAATAGGCATTCAAATATTTTCATAAAATAGGTTAGAAAAGGCTACCCTTAGCAAAGTTACAAAGGGTTTTGATAACGTCAACCCTAAAAAACCTTAAGAGGTACCAAATTGTTCGAATTCTCGAACAAACTTATGCTAAGGTGTAATAAAGTTTTTTGATAACTATGAATCCTAATAGGTACAGATTTATCTCGTGCTAAGGCATAACAACTTCTTATATGATTAAAACTTTTTAAGCCGAAAAAGGGAAAAAGCCAGTCTTTTAAGGCCATATCGGCCCGATTCAAGAGCCTAAGGTCCATTATATTGTCGAGTTCAAGGATCCACCCTCGCTCAACCGAAACCTAAGAGTTTTTCTACTCCGATTTCGAGAAAGTACTCACTCTATTATAGAGACTATACCAATCCATTTTCGATAAATTTTTGCAAGGCAACCAACTGAGTCAAAATTCTCACAAGATCTAAAGTAAATCAGAATTATCATAAGGCGAAAGCAAAATAGAGTTTTCCTCAAACAGAAATTAGAGACAAATCGGAAAGAAAAGGGATCTTTCACATATGCAAAAACACTTACAAAGACTACTCAATGTCTTACACAAAAAATCCAAAAAAGAAGAAAAAAATTCTAAGTGACTAATCTTCCCCGGGAGCCTCATCTTCATCTTCATCTTCTCCGCTCTCGGTTCCACTCTTACTCGAGGAGTCATTATCATCGAAAGAAAGTAGTGCTCTAGCATCAGCCTCAAGTATTTTTGCGTTCTCAATATCGGCAGCAAGGTCGAAGCCACGAGCATGAATCTCCTCGAGAGTGTGACGACCCAAAAGGTCATCACTTGTTTTGAAAATAAATTCTGTGTCCCGAGGCCTTAAAATCTCCTTTTTGTCTTACCTCGATTTGTGTACGCGATTCGGGCGCGTATCCGGAAAGACATTATGTGAAAAAATAGTGAAAAATCAATGAAAAATGATAAAGCTTGCTTTTAAAATGAATTTAAGTTGACTTCGGTCAATATTTTAGGTAAACCGGCCTGAACCCGTGATTTGACAGTCTCGGAGGGTCCGTAGGAAAATATGGAACTTGGGCATATGCGCGGAATTGAAATTCGATGTCCCAAGCTCGAGAAATGAATTTCTAAAAAAAATTATTTACTAGAAAATATAAGAGTTTTTGAGAAATAAAAGATGTTGAAATTGATGGTATCAGTCCCGTATTTTGGTTTTGGAGTCTGGTACAAGTTTGAAATAATAATTTAGTTGAATCTGTGAAGTTTGGTAAGAATCGGAGTTTGTTTAGTATAAATCGGACCTTATTTGAGAAAATTAGAAAATTTGATGTTCTTGAGTGATTTCATGAATTTGAGGCTTAATTCATAGTGGTTGATGTTATTTTGATGATTTGGTCGCACGAGCATGTCCGTATGATGTTTTTAGGTTAGGGGGCATGTTTGGTTTTGGAGCCCCCAGGGCTCGTGTGAGTTTTGGACAGGCCTCGGATTGCATTTAGACTTAGAAAAAATAACGGTTGTGGATTCAGAGAAGTTGCAGGTCTCTGAACCAGGCTTCGCGGTCCGTAGAGATTTCTCGCGACCGCGGTAGAATCTTCCCGACCGTGGTGGGATTAATGCGGTTCGCGGTGAGCAAGGCGATGTCTTCGCGGCCGCGCTTGATATTTTGCGGTCCTGTCACGACCCCAATCCCGGTCGTGATGGCGCCCAACACAACTGCTAGGCAAGCCCGACCATTTACACTCTCAACCCGAGCATAAAGCTCAAACCAATTATTTAAATATAATTCAACAGCTATGAAGCTAAAGGTTTTAACTGCTAGATAGAAATAAGACGAACGATCTCCCAAAGACCCGGGGGTCATGAGTTTAGAGCCTCTAACAATACAGAGTAATAAAACTCCATACTACAAATGATCGAAACTGCGGAAAATAATAAAGAGATAGGGAAGGAGTCGGGTTCTGCGGACGTCAGGCAGCTACCTCGACAACTCCAATGAAATTCTGAAACAGCAACGAGCTCAGCTAAGCTCCCAAAATACCTGAATATGCACACATGGTGTAGGGAGTAAAGTGAGTACTTCCTACTCAGCGGTAATAAGAGTAAATAATGCTGAGAATAAAGAAACCACGTAATGGCACTACCTCATGCTATAAAATAAAGTAAAACCCTTTATTAGACAACAATAATTCCATAAATATTTTATAAAACATCTGGCTCAGTTTAAATCTCTTTTGAAAACATCTCTTTCTTTCATTATTAACAGTTATATACATAAAGACGACATCAAGTAGTGCAAGTCCGCACATAATTCAGCCCCTCGGACACAGCACTCCTTCAGTAATTTCACCAGGGTATCTGGTCAACAAGGCAAGCAATACATGTATGCCAATAATATATGAGTGCTAAATGTCATGCCACGTAATACAACCAGAAGCCAATGCATGAATGCAATGCAATGCACATGACGTTGTGGCGTACAGCCAGATCCATTTGGGTGCCCAGCGCTCACTGTGGGGGGTTCAGACTCCGGAGGGGCTCCTACAGCCCAAGCGCAATATCAATATCACTCCCGCTGCGGCGTGCTTCCCGATCCATGCATAGTCATGAATGCACATAAGCCTCTTGGGCATTAATCACATAGCAGTCCTTAGCTAAAATACCAGTAAGATATCAATTAAGTTTTCAAATCCTAAAAAGATGGTTGAGTTTGCAAAATAGTATTTTTAAACCCTGGACTGAGATAGAAATGTGCACAGTAATGCAAAAACATTGATTTTTAATCCCCGAAGGATTCAAATATTCGGCACGAAGCCCAAAACATGACAATCAGTCCAAATCATGATAATTAATACCTTTAACAGGATATCAATTCAACCCCAAGTAATTTAGTAGTGTTTTTATTAAGCGGGACGGACCAAGTCACAATCCCCAATGGTGCTCTACCCCACGCCCGTTATCCGGCGTGCAAGTCACCTCAATATAGCACTATGACGTGCAAGTCCCGGGTTTCAAACCCTCAGGACATCATTTACAAGTATTACCCACCTCGAACCGGTGAGAACTCAAGCCCGCGACATCCTTGCTCCTCAAACCGACTTCCACGTGCATCAAATCTATCCAAAATCATAAGGAATACATTATAATATGCTAATGGGACATAACCCAATCGAAAGAACTCGAAAAATATCAAAAGCACGAAATTGGCAAAACCCGAGCCCCGGGCCCACATCCCTAAAAATTTAGAAATTCACATTTCCGGAATCCTCGTCTCGCCACGAGTCCGTACATACTAAGAACTCCCAAATCGGACCACAAATGGCCCCTCAAATCCCAAATTTAAAGCTTTTGCTCCAAGCCCTAATTTCTTATCATTTTGCTATGTTTTCATGAATTTCAAGCATGATTCTTCAATAAAAGCATGTATTTAACTCATAAAACTTACCTCCAATCGATTCCCAGACGAAATCCTCTTAATCCCTCGCCAAAAGCTCCCAAGCTCGCACAAAAATGGAGGAAAAATGAACCCAAGTCGCGGATGAAATGTCCTTAAAATATTCTGCCCAGGCGATTTTCGCTTCCGCGATAAAACGTCGCTTCTGCGACTTCTGCTTTTGCGGATTTCTTCCGCTTCTGCGGTTTTCCTCATCTTGCCCGGGATCGCTTCTACGGTCAATTTTTTTGCAAAAGCGAGACCGCTTCAGCGGCCTTCCCACCACATCTGCGGTTTTCCTTAAAGTTGCCCAGGACCGTTTATGCGGTCCATAACCGTTTCTGCGGTGACCGCTTATGCGGAACTTAGTCCGCTTCTGCGGAAAAATGCCAAATGACCACTGTCCGCTTCCGCGACTTCCCATTCGCTTCTGCGGAACCGCTTCTGCGGTCCATTTCCGTAGAAGCGAAAAATGCCAGACACCAGAACCCTTCAGCAGTCTCCAACTCCAAATTTCATCCCGTTAGCCATCCGAAATCACCCCGAGGGCCCCGGGACCTCAACCAAAAATACCAATACATCCTATAATGTTATTCAAACTTGTTCCAATCATAAAAACACATCCAAAAACACTAAACCATCAAATTTCGTCTGATTCATGCCTAAGTTTCTTAAAACTTCCGAATTGCACATTCGCTCAAAAACCCAACCAAACGACGTCCGAATGACCTGAAATTTTGCAGACAAGTCCAAAATCACCTAACGAAGCTACTGCAACTCTCGGAATTCCATTCCGACTCCCGGATCAAAATATCACCTATCAACCGGAAATTGCCAAAATACTAACTTCGCCAAAATAAGCTAACTTCTTCATCGGACCTCCAAAATTACTTCCGATTGCGCTTCTAAGCCTTAAATCATCACCCGAAGCTAACCAAATCAACGAAATTCAATTTCAAGCCCTCTAACTCATAAGTCAATATCCGGTTGACTTTTCCAACTTAAGTCTTCTTAAAAGAGACTAAGTGTCTCATTTCTTAATAAAATCACTCCAATTAAATTATAACGCATCCAATACCCATGATGCAACATAAAGCTATACAATAAGGGGGAAATAGGGCGGTAAATCACATGACGGCGGGTCGGGTCGTTACAACCTCCCCAACTTAAACAAACGCTCGTCCTCGAGCGGGCCCAGAGCTGTTCTAGAAGTTCACCAACAGCTGAATAATTTTATCAAGTATATACCTGGGGTGATCCCACGTCACCCTATCTCATATAGGTCCGACAACACAACTTAGCTGAAATTTCACAATCCATCTAGTCCATAAACCATAGAACTACATTTCACTTTCTGAAATCTTACACAAGATCAGAACCTCACATTTTTATTCAGAATAAACCCGAACCAGCTATAATAACCCATACCTGCAACTAGGGGTGTACATAGGCCGGGTTGGTTCGGATTTTACAATTACCAAACCAAACCAGTTGTGTCGGATTATTAAATCTAAAGACCAAACCAAACCAATAAAACTCGGGTTTTTCACTTTCGGTTTTTCTCGGGTTTTCTCGGGTTTTCGGGTTTTTCGGGTTTTTTTCCCGTAAAATTTTCGTAGAACAAAAAATATAAATTATGCTCAAAATATTTCTTTAGCCCTAGTAAGATACAACTATATAAAGTATTTTTCAAGAAAATAATACAAAATATGATATGTCATGGCATTATCCTAAAATATTCAACAATAAAGATAATAAAATTATGTAATATAAATATTGCTAATTAAAAAGCCATAATAAAAATAAACATAATCTAAGATTACTAAATCATGCTAAAATAAGGGAGTATTAAATACATGACTAAATGCTAAAGAAAAAATAAAAACAGGTTATGTATTTTTATCTAAATTATTGCAAAACAAAACATAGATATTCAATACATTCTCGTTCGTAATATTGAATTAAATGTCTTTTGTTAGCATTAATATTGATTTGATTTTGGTTTGGGCTTTTGTTAGCACTATTTAATTTACTAATGTTAATGGCTATAAAACTTATTGGAACATTCAAAAGTTCTAAGTCCAACCTTGAAATAATACCTCAAAAAATAAAATTATGAAATCTTGAAATATTTACAAATTATATCACAATAAGTATATTTATATATTAAATATATCTATAATATGTAATGTTGGGTTGTTTTGATTTCGGTTTGACTTTCTTTAGTTAAAACCAAACCAAACCAATTATGATCGGGTTTTTTTTCCAACACCAAACCAAATCAAACCAACCCATAGTCGGATTTTTTTTCTCGGTTTGACTCGGATTATCGGGTTGGTGCGGTTTGTCGGTTTCCTTTGTACACCCCTACCTGCAACCTCAGGTGAAATCATATAATATACCACACAATCCAGACACTCAAAACGATAAACACTATTCGCAGCAATTGTCCACAATAACCAAATACCGATAGAAAACCCTTTTATTAGCTAAAGTCTTATTCCAACACTTTCATATACTGCCAATGGTAAATAAAACACGCGAGAAACCGTATCCATTCCTCAAGTCACCCATACCTAAAGATATTTCCCTGTTGACTCACGCCACAACAGATTTCCAAGCCGAACCTCGATATGAACTCTCTAATCAGCCGAAATCACATCTGTTCGCATTTATTAATGACTCCAACAATTATCTCGAATTCAATGCACCACTGTAGTGATATGGCACCTCAGCACAGGACTAAGCCACAACTTGCATAATCCACGCACCAGTGACAGGCGGTCGAACATACTCAAATCTTGATAAATGACTCAAATGAAAGAGTTGTACCCCAAGCTCAACAGTACCATTACAACACAAAGCTGAGACCCTATCTCACATCATAGAAATAGAGTACCTGAATCCTCCTCGAAAGGTCATAACTTCACGTGGCCTTGCCACAACACACGATCCTATCCAAACACTATTACCCATGAAGCACCTCAAGTCACCATACTCAACACGGACAGCCACACACAGATTGAGGTCTGAAACTCAGCAATCCATCACACCCACGGTGAAGCAAGTAATATACTCTATTCAATCCTGAAAGGACACAACCGATGTGCTATTCGCCGAGCAACACCCAATACGGACTTTTCTCAGAAACTAGGAAGTAATGCATACAAAGTAACATATAGAAAACTATTCTCAACATCACACTGTTGCGGCGTGCAATCCGATCCAAATAACATTCCCGTGGCGGCGTGCCACCCGATCCACATATATATTTCACAAGAGGAGAGGCACATCGAGCCAAATTTGCTTATTACAATAAACACATATAGTCTCATGCCCTGCCGCACGAAACGCATCCGAACAAGTCCCTCAATACCGGAACTGAATCAATGGTAGAAACCTCTGCACTGACATCCGCCACGAAGGCCCAATTAATAAAGAAATGCTTGCCAGCCGTCCGCTGGCCTCTGGAATACAAGCTACCTTGCTAGAACATAATCCGATGCACCTTGCCACGCAGCCTGTGGCATTCTCCGACATAGCCCATAACACATTAGTCTAGATAAGCTGACATTGGGATAACCAGTCTGCAATCTAATATCATAACCCAAATTTAACATACCAAGCAAAGAAAGATCCACT
>MU742399.1:2892-33736 GCA_026770625.1 Nicotiana glauca
AAAAAATAACTTCGATAGACATTTACACGGACTAAAGTATTATCAAAAGTCGATGGTTTCGTTTTACTTGGCATAGATTAAAAATGGACGACCCAGACACATGTTGGATCTAGAGGATTGAGATTAGGCCCGTTTTGTTTGAAATGTTTAAAGACACGGTTTAAAAAATAAAAGCGGTTTTAAGTTGATTAGAAGCACATAGGTTATAACATGTATTAAAATCAGATATTTAGGCCATTTATAATAGTTTAAGCGACCGTGCTAGAACCAGGGGATCCGAGGGTGCCTAACACCTTCCCTCGGGTCAACAGAATTCCTTACTTAGAATTTCTGGTTCGCAGACTTCATTTGGAAAGTCGAAATTTCCTCGACTCGGGATTTAAATAAATCGGTGACTTGGGACACCTTAATTTATTTCAAGTGGCGACTCTGAAATAAATAAAATAATCCCGTTTCGAATATTGTCACTTAAATTGGAAAAACGCCCTCGCCCATGTTACCCCTCGGGGTGGGCGCGCCAAAAGGAGGTGTGACAGGTACACTCGCAAAACGCGTACCCTAAAGCTAGTAATAAACAAAAATGACTTTGACGCGTTAAAAACGACTGTCCTTAAAGAGTTATCACCTGTATATTAATTTAGGGAAATACAAAACGACCCTTTCATAATAGTCATAACTGTTTATTATGATCCGACGGCCCAAGTCCAAGTACAAGTCCAAGTCCAAGTATTTGATTATATAATATATAAATATATAATGTACTTAATTGCACTCACTTAAAAGTATGTGTCCTAAATTAAAGATATGAAAGGGACAAGCGCTTAAAACGTTTCACAAAAAGCCTTTTCTCTTCTGATGTGAGAACAATCCCACTTCTCAACTAAAATAACAAACTATCTTACATATTTTATATGTGATTTTAGATCTACTTCATTCCCTTTAAAATTTTTTTATCACCATTGTTTATATTGACGGGTTGATACGTCTAGAGGCCAACCTGTGGCATAACCAAACTTCATACCCCGAACTATCTTCTTTATCTTATTTTCGACGCTTCCATCTTTCATATATTCTTTTGAAACATTCAGATTAAATATCCAAATTGTTTAGGTCACCACAATCATCCGTCTGCATTTGAAAATAATAATATTGGCGGGTATTAATTGTTGAATGACTTTGGTTTTATGAAATCTGAATAAAAGTATAAATAAATCGTTTTATAGTTATACAGAACGTATTAATAGAAACTTTAAATTTAATGACCTACAATCATATTTCATGACATTACATGCCAGTAACTCCGAGCAATGATTAATACACTATACATAAGAGGGCGTAGGACCAATTCGACATGAAGCACACAAAAAATGTTTTTACTTAAAGAACTGGTATTAATTTGTAGAGTACTACGCAACAAGTACAAAATCATAATATTCCTAGAATAATTAATGCCTAACGTAGTTACAACCTTATATAGCAAATTCCAAAAGTGCAGCTACCTAGCTTGTATAACAATTTTATTGTAAAAAATTGATGTGAGCTAAAGTTTTAGGTGCAATAGTCAGAGGGGTTTCGGCATCATAAAGTATATAAGTTAGCCACAAGAATCCATAATTGTGGAATATACGAATCAACAAACTAATAAAATTTTATAAATTAGTTGTCCATGAAACTATATTTTCACGTTTACTTATCCATTATATTAAATAAGGAGAACGACAATTATTTTTTCCTATTTTACCTTTATCATTAACTATTCATTCCCCAAATTATTTCCCAAAACTTTTATAAATCTATTATTATTATGGGTAAAATTATAAAATATATATATTTTATTTATTATTTTTTAAGAAACGTAAAAAGTTTAAAATGGACGGGTAAAAGTGAACGGAGTGAAAAGTATTTTTTTAATTTTTGCACATGCAGCAATTAAACCACTTATTTTCTGTGGAAAATTATGATGAATCAACGGCTAAAAGTTAATGCAACTTCCATGCCCATACGGCCCTGCTTTTAAATATTAAATTCAATTAGTAGATTTTTTTTTTGGTTTTGATTTGATACAACATAAATAACAACAACCCAGTATAATTCCACTTAATAGGGTTTGGGGAGGATAATGTGTACGCAGACCTTATTCCTACCCTAGGGTAGAGAGGCTGTTTCCAAATACACTCCCGACATTCCTCCCTCCAAAAACTTTCCACCTTGCTCTTGGGACTGGATTTTGATTTGATTGAATTGTTTAATTGGATAGATACCAATATGACCCCATAATTTTTGCAGGCCAAGCGAAAGAGAAATTAAACCAAACCCAAACCCGAAAAAAATCAGTTCCCCCGCAGACCAACCCCACGAAACAGCGAACAAAGAAAGAATCACAAATCACAAGAGCTAAGGGGGGAAAAAAAATAAATAAATAAAAAAAAAAACAAAAAGGGGAGAAATATTCAAAATCAAAACGCTGTCATTTGCTTAGAACCACTATTCAGCTAGGTGTGAAGTTGAATGTGATGTTTGATTACGAAGTATTCTGAGTTGTGTCATTTCTGCCCTTCTGTGGATGCTGCCCATGGAATCAATTGGGTCCTATTGTTCACCTTCGATCTGTGAGTTCTAATTTTCACTCTTTTCAATTCGTCTCTGTTATTCTTGTGGTTGTTTTTTATTTTATATTTTATTATTGCAATTTTTAGTAACTGTTGCTTTCTAGGGTTTGAAAAGTGAAGATCTTTGAATCGGAGGGTGCGATATCTAGCTAGGGTTTTGGTATTTGATTGCCCAGAGAATGTGGGAAATCCCTAGAAATAAAGTTCCTTTTTGAAATGATTTATTGATTAACGTTTTAATTTTTTTATTGGGATCTGCAAAATAGCAAATTAACTCTTTGGCTCAGCATCTTTCATTAATTCTCTTTTGTTTCTTTTGTTTTTCAGGTTTGGCGGAATTTTCATTGTAGTAGTAGAACATTGTGAAATATTTTAGTTCGCCGTTATATAAATGGGGGACTCAAACTCAGTAGATGTAATACTGGAATTTTTACGGAAAAATAAATTTACAAGGGCCGAGGCCGCTTTGCGGGGCGAGCTGAATAATCGTCCTGATCTGAATGGTGTTCTTCAGAAGCTTACCATTGAGGACAAAGAGTTGAGCCAATCATCAGAAGGAGCAAATAGAGGGAAAGCAACCACTGACACTCCGGGGACAACTTTTCGGAGTAGTGAAGATGTTTACAAGGAGACGAGTTCTAGGAGCAGCGGTGAAATATCCAAGGAGCTTATTGTTAAGGAGATAGAGTGTGGCACTGGGAGAAATGGCTCGGACTGCAACTGGAAAAACGTCCAAGAGCAGAAGAAAGTTAATGAACCTGTTGGGACAAGTGACAAAAATTTCACTTTTGCCAACAGTTCGGAAGATACTATCGATCTGTATTCGTGGAAATACACTCCTGTTAACGGTCCGGTTACTTCGTATCAGAATGACGGTGGAACTACTGGTACCATTGACCTCTCTGGTTTGGTGCGTTCTGGGAAGTCAAAGTTAAATTCTTCCGAGGTCTTTGATAGTAGTAAGACTCATGCAAAATATGAGGAGGATGTCAGCTTTAGTGAAAAGAGAACTTCTTGGCCTGGAAGTACTAGCAAAGACACTGTGGAACCTAAGCATGACAATAGTCGAACTATTGAGCTCAAGGAGGTTGATCACCAAATTAAGCTAAGTGGGGCATGCTCCAAAAATGTAATAATTAATAACCCTTGGTCGAAAAGTGATAAATTTACGCACCCTTCATCTGAGCCTTGGAAAGACTGCGCAGTTAAAACTGTTTTCCCATTTCCAAAAGGAGATGTCTCGACAAGTTATGATCATGACATCAGTAGTACTGATAAGAAAGAAGGAAAACGGAAAACAGAGGTTAGTGATGTTAGGGCAGCAATAAAAGAACAAGTGGATGAGGTGGGAAGAGCTTTGTTTCTTGGGAAGACACAAGGAAGTGAACCAAAAGAATTCAGCGGCCTAGGCTTTTCATTTGTTTCTGAAAGCCAGAAAGAAGGATTCCCTAGGTTGCCACCTGTTAGATTGAAATCAGAAGAGAAGTCCTTCAGTATTCCTTGGGAGGAAAAGTTTGAACGAGGTGGACCTGCCTCAAGGATTAGTAACGCTGATGATACATATTTCATAGGTTCATTTCTTGATGTTCCTATTGGACAAGATCTTACTGGTTCAGGTTTGCTTCTCTGATGATCAACTTTAGCTTGTACTTTTAGAGGAACATAAATTCAGCTTGCACTTTAACCTCCAGGTGCCCTGTTCTGGAGCGTGCGTTCTTCCTAACTGATTTGAGTACAGTCCCATTGGCATTATTTCCCCAATGTAGGGTTTTCATTAGCTTTGCTGAAATCATGGCTTTTCAAAGTCTTGGGACCAGGGGTGGAGCTAGCTTGAAAAATTATATTGTGCAAATAGGATAAAAACTATTTTTTTCCCTCATATATATATATATATATATATATATATATATGTTGAATCCCCTCGACATGAGGGGAAGTTCTTGTAAAGTGGCAAAGGGGGTTCAAAAATTGTTTTAGGTTATATGTTCAAATCCCATGTGTAACGTTTTTGAATGCCCTTATATAAAATCCTGGGTTTCCTGCTTCAAATGAGTAAATGGAGATCAATATCTTTATCATAGAAGAGATGACAGATGGTGCCAGATCTTGGACCAGAAATTTGTAATCTCAGAATGTTGTGAAGTAATAAAAATATGGCTCCATCAACTGTTTTTTGGTTATCAAAGAAATAGAAAATGCTGTTTAGAGGGTATAATGGATATGTTTGATAACTGATCATTGTCGCCAACCAATGTTTTGTAGAACTGTATCACAAGATAAATGGCATTAACTGTTAAGTCCCCGGGGAGCTTACTTATTCTCCTATAACCAAAAATAACTAGTTTTAACTGTTGAGTCCCCGGATGCCTACTTATTCTCCTATAACAAAAAAAAAACTAGTATAAAATCCTATGATTGGTGTGTGAGGGAGCAGGCTTCAGAAACAAGTCATGGGATACTTCAAAGGGATAAATCGCTACTTCATAGTCCATAGGATAAATGGTAAACTTCAAGACAATGAGTTGTGTTATGAACGTACAACTCTGCATGTTTTTGTAATTCATATGTTAAAATAATACAGTTGATATCAGAGTCATGTTTATGCTGGTTATGCGTTCATGTGAAGCATGTATGTTCTTTTAGTGCCTCCTCAAATAAAGACATTACAGCGGGAGCTTCTAGATATGAACTGTTCATAGACCATTGATTGTCTCTCTTATCATATTTAAGTTTCCATTACAGGTAGTTTCTAGAATCTTCTTGTTCAGGGCTTGTGCAGTAATCATCATTTTTTTACTGAATGTCAGGTGGGAAAAGGCCGGCAGGAGGCAGTTGGCTGTCTGTAAGTCAAGGCATTGCTGAGGACACTTCTGATCTGGTTTCTGGTTTTGCAACAATTGGTGATGGACTGAGTGAATCTATTGATTACCCCAATGAATATTGGGACTCCGATGAGTATGATGACGATGAGGATGTTGGCTACACAAGACAACCTATTGAAGATGAGGCCTGGTTTTTAGCGCATGAAATTGATTACCCCAGTGATAACGAGAAGGGAACAGGGCATGGGAGTGTTCCAGATCCTCAAAGAGGGCAAAACCGAGAAGAGGATGATGAACAATCTTTTGCAGAAGAGGACTCCTGCTTCTCAGGTGAGCGATATTTCCAATCAAAAGATGTTGATCCAGTTAGGCCCGCAGATGATCACATAGGGCTATCAGTACCTGAAATGTACAGGAGAACTAATGAGAATGATTTGATTGCCCAATATGATGGACAGTTGATGGATGAAGAAGAACTAAGTTTGATGCGAGCAGAGCCAGTTTGGCGGGGCTTTGTTACTCAAACAAATGAACTTGTCATGTTGGGGGATGGTAAAGTCCTGAATGACTGTGGAAGGCCTCGGCCGGATGATATTTGCATGGACGATGATCAACAGGGTTCAGTTCGGTCTATTGGTGTGGGGATTAACAGTGATACTGCTGATATTGGAAGCGAAGTGCGTGAAAGCTTGGTTGGAGGGAGTAGTGAGGGGGATGCTGATTACTTCCACGATCATGATACCAGTATTGGTGGGTCCAGACACCTACCACCCATTTCAGATAAGCCTTATTCAGAGAGATTAAAGAGAGAAAAGAAAGCAGCTAAACATAGTTCTGACAAGTTTGTTACGGGGGTTGACAAAGGAAGTTTGGTGCAGAAAATGAATCACTTAGATGGAGGATTCTCATTTCCCCCTCCTAGAGATGGACAGTTAGTTCAAATAAGCTCGAGTAAATCTTTATGGTCAAACAAGTGCAACACTGTTGTCAGTGATGAAGCTGATGATTCTCTGGTGGCAAATGATGACATGCTTGCTCCGTGGAGGCGCAAAAGCAGCGAGTCTTCACCTGTCAAGAGCTCAAGAGATGAAAGCAATGCAAATGCTGCTGGATCAGAAAATTCTAGTCCTTCATCTTTTTCAAATTATGGCTATGCTGACCGAGAGGATGTGAAGAAAGAAGAGGAGACAAAAATAGCTAGTGCAAGAGAAGAAGACGTAGGGGCGTCACTTGAGGATGAGGAAGCGACTGCAGTGCAGGAGCAAGTGAGGCAGATCAAGGCACAGGAGGAGGAATTTGAAACCTTTGATCTTAAGATTGTGCATAGGAAAAACAGGCATGTTCAATCTCCTATTGGCTATTATGATTCACAGTAGGACATAATCCGCTTTAGCTGTTTATAATATTTTTCCTTTGCAATTGTTCTAGTCAGAGGAAATTGCTAGTTACTTGCAATGATGATCTTCATATTTCGATGCACTTAGCTGGTTTTTTAACTCATAAAAACAAAATATGCTGGTTTTACATCTATAAACTTAAGCTATAATAAGGCCGAGACTGTTAATTGTGATGCATTTGAAAAAAGCACTGTGTGCAAACTTGAAGTTCTACCAAGTAAATTGGGAACTTGTCCACAGCTCTATCTAAGGTCAGCAGTTGGTACTCTTTCTTTGGAAAGTGGCAGCTGGTCATTCTGGCGAAGGTGTACCTGTGGCGACGTTTTCCCTTTTAATAGTCGAAATTCTGCTTGGATCTTTTTTATGCATGTGGATTTTATATATCCTTATTTAGATGAATCAAACATTTTTGTAACAGAAGAACAAAAAAGAACATCATATGCTGCTCTGAAGATGTAGCTTATATGCACACGCACACATATTATATATATCTTTATATTCTTCTTTTAAGGAAGATCAGTTTATTTTAGATCTAAGAGGGAGTTCAAATATACATGCCCTTAAACTAAGTGTAGTAGTCCACAATCCTTGCTAAGATTTCTTGCTGTAAGGGTGCTAGGCATTAGTGCCTACTGAACTATATTTCATGCTTGACAGTGATCAAGCTTGTTTAATAATTGAAGATGTACTTATTGAAAAAAGGAAAACCCCCCCTTTGTCATGGCTATTTCAACAACTGAGTTGCTGAGATTCTGGAACAGAATTGGACAAAGAAAGACGAGGAATAAGTGGTGGAGTTTGGTACCTGCATGCATTTGGTGGACTATTTGGACAGAATGACTTTGCTGATTCTATTATTATTAAGATAAAGTCTAAATGTATACTTTAATTTTGCTCATGGTGTATATTGGAACATGTAAATGATGCTGAATCAGTTTTAGGACTCATTTGGATGCACTTGAGGAAGGTCTAAATCTGAATTGTCCAGATCTCATTCATTAAGTGAATTTGTTTTTTAGATTGAAGTCTTAATTATTCAGATCTCAACCATTTATTTTTTTACAACAACTTAATGGTTTGAATAGTTCTGGATGATTAAGACCCATAACAAAATTTTAATATGATTAATATGCTAGCCATTCAAGAATTTTTGTCATGAATTTTCCTCATCTGGTCTAGTTTTATGTTTAGAATTGACGTCTTTGGTTAATTGGATTTATTTTTGGATCAGAACTGGCTTTGAGGAGGACAAGAATTTCCATGTCGTTTTAAATTCAGTTTTAGCGGGGCGATATCAAGTTACTGAGTATCTTGGATCTGCTGCATTTAGCAAAGCTATCCAAGCACACGACCTTCACACTGGCATGGATGTTTGTGTAAAGATCATAAAGAACAACAAAGATTTCTTTGACCAGAGTCTTGATGAAATAAAGCTTCTCAAGTATGTCAACAAGCATGATCCTGCTGACAAGTACCATCTACTTCGGTTGTATGATTACTTTTATTATCGAGTAAGTAAAAATTCTTTTATTTTTTATTTGGCGAAATATATAAATGGCCCCTTTAAGTTGTCCTCAACGACCAGACAGACACACCAACTGACCCATTCACCATTTTGACACTTCAAGTGTCTACTAAGTGTGTCTTGTAAACATCCGACCAAGTCAGCCACTTTGCGTGTGATACACTTGCAAGTGATGTGTCAAATGAGTCAATGAAGTAAGGACACATGTAATTCTTGAAGTAAGGACACATGTAATTCTAAACAAAAATATTGTCACATGTAATTAAAAATCCAAAAAAAACTCAAAAACATTTTTCCCCTTTTTCACATAAGCTTCATCTTCCATATAAAAGAAAAGTTCATTCTCTTCCCCACCCCTCATCCTGATAATCCTTCCCCATTTCTTTCTCTCAGTTTTTCTTCTTCTACATGTTTCCTATAAGAGCTTTGTTTTCATAACCACCATGTGGAAACAAAAACTTCAAATATTTTCATACTCACCCAATATGTATGTTTCTCTGTGGCTTCATTCCAAGTCAATCTGCAAAGCTAAATGATAAACTGAACAAAGACTATTAAAGATTAGCCATGCCTTTTTGGCCACTACTACCTGAGTGAAAGCTGAGAAAGCACGAAACAAAAGCATTAGTTTATTAGGATAAAAAGATGAGATAACAACTGCACTTTTGGTTGAGAAGTATTAGCAAGGAGCCATTGCTGTCTTCTTGAATAACAAAAGCAGAAACCCAAAGTTAAGATCAATAATAATATATTCATATCCATTCGAAGCTCTACCTCGGGTAAATTAAATGGATCTTCAACATCCATTTTGCAGCCTATGAACCCTTTTATCTGGGTCGGTTCACCAATTAAGTAAAATCTTCTCCATTTCAATAACAATCAGAGTTTTAATTATTGGACATGATAAAATAGGGTAAAATCGATTTATTTTTTACTGGTTATTGTTGGTCAACCTTGGGCTTTACTAAGCAGTTGGGATTGTCGATACTGGAGGATGGCTCGTTGGTGGAAGAAATTTTTGGGGGAGAAGGTGAAAATAATTTGAAATAAAAAAACAGAAAATGTGGTGTGGACCACACATAAAATAACTTAAACTGAAAAGAAAAAGAAAAAAAACATAATTGAAGTTCTCACGCGCTCAATTGTTAATGAGACACAATTGATTTGCCATGTCAGCACAACGTGTTTACAAGACACACTTAGTAGACACTTGAAGTGTCAAAATGGTAAATGGGTCAGTTGAGGTGTTTGTTTGGTCGTTGAGGACAACTTAAAGGGGTCATTTATATATTTCGCCATTTTATTTTTTATAAACTAATATAAGACAAGAAGGGTTGCTCTGATGGTAAGCAAACCCCACTTCCAACCAAGAGGTTGTGAGTTCGAGTCTCCCCAAGAGCAAGGTGGGAAGTTCTTGGAGGGAGGGATGCCCGGGGTCTATTTGGAAACAGCTTCTCTACCCCAGGGTAGGGGTAAGGTCTGCGTACACACTACCCTCCCCGGACCCCACTAAGTGGGATTATACTGGGTTGTTGTTTTTATAAACTAATACTTCATTCATGTGTTGTGACTGTCCTGGTATACAAGTTGTTTACTGTGAGTAAAAACTGACACAAAAACATGATTCTCTACAAAATCTCTGAATCATATAACTCAGATAAAAATATATATATAAAAACTAACAACAAATTCCCTAATTTGGACAAAATTTTTCCCATAGCTTCAAAAGATCCCCTATTTCTTTCTCTTAGAACCCACATTAGTGCTAGAGGAACCACATCCGGAATTCAGCATCTTCTTTCCGATGTCTGAATGCCCAGCTGAACATAACATCTTTAAGCGATGCTGGAATCACCCACCTTAGCTTTTCCTACCTTGATTTTCTGTATTATGTTTTTATTTTAAAGTGCAGATCTTCTGATTCTTCATAAAAAGCTGGAGAATTTCGGATCGTATAAACAGCAAAAGATAAGATTCTATTCATTTAAATCATCAACAAATACGCTCGATAAAAAAAAATCATCTCAAAGATGGGGCTTGGATATGTACAATTCAAAATCTCAGTCTCCCTTTTGTTTTAGGAAGTGAAAGGAGATCTAACAAAGTTCTAAGTCATATACAAGCAACATGTTATACCAATACCAAAAAGAACCAACCTATGTAAATGAACATTTGCATAGATTCTAGCCCTTGAAGCACCTCTATTTTCTTTTTTACTATACCATCCAAAAGATGCGGGCTGGAAAGGTGAATTGTACTTTCCTGTGTTCTTTGATTAAATTTCTATCCGACCAGCCTGCTAGCATGTCACTTACTGTTCTAAGAACTACCCAACCAAGTCCATATAAATTGAAAAACATGTCTTAAAGTTGTTTGGCCACTTTACAGTGTAGCTAAAGATGATTAACATCTTGGCTTCTGACTCCCATATAAAGCATCTATTGTGTATATCGAATCCCCTCCACTGCATATCAGAATGAGTCAGCCAAGCTCATGGTCTGCAATGCAACGAAATCCAACAAGCTTAGGAGGAGCTTGGCTTTTTCCCTAATGAACCTCCAGGGCCACTTACAACTGTGCTTAACAGATGAAAGTAGTTTGTGGCCAGATTTTACATAATTCATATTGTCCTTCTGGTGTCGCAACTTCAGTTTATCTGGAATTTCGTGAAAATTAACTGCCCCTTCCAAATTCCCTATAACTGAACCATCATTGTTGCTTCCCAACCTTCAGAACCTTCTAAACGCCAAGTTCCATTGTGTCTGTGATCTATGCTGGGCCACTGTCTTATCTGTTTCGAAAGCAAAGTCATATAAGTAAGGGAACTCCTTTATGTATAATTTTGAATGATAAGCTGAAGAAACTTTTGGACTGTGACATGTTATTCGGTACTGATCCTTATGTTTGTTATCAGGAGCATTTGTTAATTGTATGTGAACTCCTGAAGGCAAATCTTTATGAATTCCATAAATTTAATAGAGAATCTGGAGGAGAAGTCTACTTTACGATGCCAAGACTGCAGGTTTGTTGCATGGCTATATCCATAAAGATTTTAGATCATCGATGATGCTTCTCTTCTGATTTTAATACTGATCTCTTGTGCAGTCAATCACCATTCAATGTTTGGAGGCTCTTCAGTTTTTGCATGGCCTTGGGCTTATACACTGTGATTTGAAGCCCGAGAACATATTGGTGAAAAGCTACAGTAGATGTGAAGTGAAGGTGATTGATCTGGGAAGCAGTTGTTTTGAAACAGATCATCTTTGTTCCTATGTCCAATCCAGATCCTACCGTGCACCTGAAGTTATTTTGGGACTTCCATATGATAAAAAGATCGATATCTGGTCACTTGGTTGCATCCTAGCGGAACTTTGCACCGGCAATGTAGGTTCCTTTTTTAAGCATTTTCTGATTATTAGCTCTTTATAAGTAATGAAACTATGATTCTGATGTTAGGGATCTTTTACTCGTCATACAAGGCGTTACAAATGTTCGTAGTATGTGTTCCCTTTTTGTTTCAATCCCTTGCCCTTTTTCCTCGCATTTTTAAGAGTTACAAGAGTTGATTTCCGAGAAATGCGACAGATTACACGATATTTTGGAGTTAGATTTGGCACCAAAACCGTTGGAAACCTTAATGATCTCCGTCGTGTTCACCCTAATATCTAAGAACGTTTATGGTAGTGTTTAGCCACCCATCTTCTCTAATGTATTATGTCAAAGTCCCATTCTTTTTTAAAAAGATCAGTATTCGTCCCCGTGTTTTACTATGCCAGATTACCAGTTGTACTACGATGCATGTACTATGGCTTTTAAATGTGACATTGCTTGTGCTGGGTGACATTCTTTTTAAGTGGAAGGATGAAGCTAACCTATTAAAGTTGCATATGTAGCGCAATTAGATGGAGACAACTCATCTGTTACGAATTAATATTTCGTTCAAGTATATACTCTCTTGTAGACGTGGAATATTGGTGACAATTAAAACATTTGCATATTGTTTGACAGGCAGGAGTAGTCAATCTACCTTAGTATGTGATACTAGTTAGACACGTGGTAGTTTGCTGAGAGCCAAATCCATCTTGAGTTACTAATATGCAACTATCCAATGGACAGGAGAAAAGTAAAGCAAAGAGCTAATGACCAATAGTCAACTTACTGCTCATACATCCTTCGCTAATAAGTGATCAGAAATGAAGCTTGCAGTTTTCAAGCGTGCTTGTGATGAATACTTGGTTTTATTTGATGCTCATACAATGCATACTAGTTACTTTAGTGCATTCTTCTGATTGCAATATTGCTTCAAATGGGAAGTTTTAGAGTTACTTTTCGTGTGTGCAGGTACTTTTTCAAAATGACTCTCCTGCCACTTTACTCGCTAGGGTGATCGGTATTATAAGCCCCATTGACCAAGATATGCTTGTCAAAGGACGAGATACTTATAAGTATTTCACCAAAAATCACATGCTGTATGAACGAAATCAGGTAAATTTCCTCTCCTTTGTTGAAAAGGGGGGGGGGGGGTGTGTCTGCGATTTACTATGTTTTAAATCCTCTATGACAATGCCCCTTCAGAAGATCAAAACCTTTTCTTTTATTAAAGGCCAAGTGTGTCTTGCTACAATTTGACTTGATGATTAGATGGACAAGTCTGGGACAGCATATAGTACTCTTCCAGATGCCACTGTTCTTCTTCAAATTCTTTATTCTCTATATGAGTCGGTGAATGGTGATTTGGACACACAAAAGATTCTCCCATTATAAGAGGGCTCCACTTGTGTGTTCTTGGTTGTTAATGTTGCTATGTCTGTCTGCTGCTCGCTAATATCCATTCTTGATTATCTATTGAATTCGTGTTCTTTTTCAGGAAACAAACAGATTGGAATACTTGATACCGAAAAAGACATCCTTGAGGCATCGTTTACCAATGGGGGATCAAGGATTCATTGACTTCGTGGCTCATCTTCTTGAAGTAAACCCAAAGAAGCGCCCATCTGCCTCAGAGGCTTTAAAGCATCCGTGGTTATCATATCCATACGAGCCAATTTCATCTTGAATTATGTGACATTTCTTTGGCAACTTAATCTGCTGAAGTTCTGCAGTTGCCCCAATTTGGCTGCTCCAGTGATGAAAAAGGAGGGATATGTCAAGGCGGTCCGCATTTCCTTCCATATCACTGAGCTCTGTATTTCTATTTTAACCCAACTGCGTACGTAATCTTACAAATGTTATGTAACATTAGGGTTTTCTGTCTTGTTTGATGGAAGGGGATGCATGCAGTTTGTACATGATGTGTGTTGATTCTTTTAGGTGTTTAGTGATAGCTTGTGAAATAGCTCTTTATTCAATTTTGGTTGCTTTCCTTCATTTGCTGCAATGTATCAAAATGAAGGAAGATCAGAAACATATTTTCAATGACTCCACATTTTCATCGGATGGTCATAATGCAAGTTCCACTTGATGAAATCTTTTCCTAAGTTTCTCTCTCTCTCTCTCTCATACACACGCAACACAATCACATCTCTAAATTCTGCTAAGAATGATAGATGCTTGGTAAGAGCATCATTAACATTTGGTCGTTTTATATGAGAATAGCAATAATTTGGAATTTAATATCACAATTGTGTTACAAATGATCTCGGAATTATCCCGGAAAAAAAAAATTAACCACAGAGAGAATAAAATAATTTCACATCTTATCTAGACTAGAGATCATCATACTTAATTGTTACATGGCCAATTTTTGGCAAACGGCATTGCACGGCAGCAGCCTGGCTCTCAAGCCGCTCAGCCTTATTTTTTCGCACCTAGTTTAGGACTTAGAATTATTTCAGACTTGTAAAATGTAAGCAACATACAGAAGTACGGATAAAACCTAACCTTTTATTATTCTCGCAGAATATACAAAGGACTCTTGGTTGGAAGGCTCACATATGCTTACTTGCCTTAGCCAACGAAATTACAAACATATAAAGGGGTTGCCAATGACAGATTACAAGGGGCAGTTACAACAGTGTGCTTGGCACATGTCAAGCCTTAAAACAACCATACTTAGCCACGATCAGAATCACTTCAGCACTTTAGCCAACTACCACATGTGCACTGCACATGGCGAACTTCCACAACACATGCACAACACACTTCTTCACAATCACATGTCTTGCACACTTGTTCCTGAGCTTTGCCCACACTTTTTCTTTAGCTTGCCTTATCTTGTCTTTGGACCATGCCTCACACATTAGCTTAATTATGACAATGTACTTGTCACAGCTTTGCCGTCCCACTGATCCACGTATGCCTTAGCCAAGTGCCATGCACTAACTTAGCCACACTCCGGGCTCCGTACATTGCTTGTCTAAACCCACACAAACCCAGGCCAAAGGGGCAATGTACATGCCCTTGACATTGGTTTTGCTCGGCATCCGTCACGTCTCAACATTAGGGGCTAACACTCATCCATAATAGCAAACGACCCTTAAGTTTATAAGTTCTAAAAACAGATCATAGAGATTAATTTGAGGTTGAGCATCTAGTGCAATCTTGATCGAAATTCATGTTCACAGAACAATGAGTAATGCATAGTATTTTATTTATTTGATAGTGAATGTTTTCTTGGAAGTTTCTAAATGTAACGTTTGAATAATGAAAATCACAAGGAAGAAAAAGTTGTATCAATCGCTTGAGCTCAAATAAACCTAACAGAGAAGTAATCGCTTGTTGGGATAAGTTTATTTGTTAACCTAAAAGGATTAAGTTTACTGGATAAATGAGGTTTATTTGGAACTAATTGAAAATCCACATGCGAAGTCTATTGAGTAAAAATTGCACGGGGCGTCATATTTGGTCGCCCCCATTTAACCTATACCTATTTTTTTAAAACTTTTAACTCGTACCTACTTTTTAAACAACTTCAGCTCCCTTTCTCCTCCTCTTCTCCTCCTCAAAGTTTTATCTTTTCTTTTTTCAGAAGTAAGGTTCATCCCTATCTGCTTCTTCTTATTTCTCCGAACGGTTAACTATCATTCGGCTATTGAGGACTTGGGGGAAGTACTAGCGCTTATCACATATGTATAGTCTAATGTCTTAACTGTTAATTATCATTCAACCAACTGAATCTTGGTTTGGTATTAGTGACCAAGCTGTTATTCACTCCATTTGAGTTCATCTCCATTTGGTTGTACTTGGTATCCCTCTTCATTTGCAGTTGATACAAATGGTAGTGATTCACCTCGTAAATTAGTCTTCTGTTGACTTCGTTATGAGCTTCCGTCTGTGGTTTTTTGTTTTCGTCTTTTAAGAAACATAACATGATGAAAAACTTGAAGGGTTTTTTCTTATATAAAGGGTTGAAGTTTTGAGTCTCCTTCCATTAAAAAGACAAAAACTTCAGTTCTAGAGCTGAAGTTAACTTCAACATTGCAATCCAGTTTATAAGGTCGTTTATTTATATTTTGATACTTAACATTGGAAAATTATCTGCATTGCAGCATTTAGAAATTCAGTCTGCAATTTCTTTATTTGAATAAAAAAGATTTGTCGCTCTAGTTTATCTTAATGAATAGTGAAGAAATCTAATGGTTTGAGGTTCACTTGTATCTGTAAGCCGATTAAGTAAATAGCTTATGAATGACATCATCCCCACACACAAAAAATTAGAGCAGCAGATAAATTAAGTAAATAGCTTGTCTTGCAGCAGATAAATTAGAGCAAATGAATCCATGTGTCTCTATATGTGAATTAGTTGTGCTGTTGAGATTTTTCTATGTTTAGCATAAGTGTGATTGCCACTTTGTGTAGCTGTTAGAGATATATTTTAATCTCCTTTTTCTTACTCATGCAAAAGTCAGCAATCAAAATTTTCAGATTGTACTTTCAAATAGGTATAAAAACAACGGAAAAGGGTCTGATATACCCTTGTACTGTGGTAAATTGTTTAAAATTATCCCCGTTATACTATTGGGTCATAAAAGTCCCTACCGTCCAACTATCCAAACAAATCTGCCCTTATTTTGATGGAAGTGCCACGTGGCCAGATTTAAAAAGAGGCAAGGATGGATGCCACGTGGTACTTCCGTCAAAGTAACGACATATTTGTTAGGATAGTTGGACGGTAGGGACTTTTATGGCCCAATAGTATAACGGGGGACAATTTTAAACAATTTACCATAGTACAAGGATATATCAGACCCTTTTCCGTAAAAACAAATGTGACATAACATCAAATATAGTAATTTTCAGATTGTACTTTCATAATATAATTAAGATATATTTTTAAACCTTCTTATTATAAATATTGAACGCCACATTCAGAGCCCACCATGTTGCAAAGTAAAGCCCAATCTTGAGCTGCTGAGCTGCAGCAACTTGAGTTTCTTGATCAAAATCAATGCTAATTGGTATTGACTGTGGCCTGCTTGCTTCATAGGCATTTCAGTGGACCAAATTGTCCCCAGATTTTGACTCTTTTGATTCATCAACATGTCCAAATCCACTCACTGCTGAAATATACATAGGTTTTTTGGACAGAATATTGGCCTTGACACATTTTTGCAGGGTAATTTTCTTGGAGAAAAATGATGAAACATAAGGTTTAGAACTGAAAATATTTTGTTGCAGGGGATCAAATGTTGTAGAAAGTCCAAAATATTTCCCTACAGAGAAGGCCATTTGTACTAATTCTTAACTTAAGCGTGGAAATAAATGAAGTGTAATGCTTTTTTGAACATTTTAGTCCTGTTTCAATAACTTTGTGTATTACTATTATAGTCACACTAGAAGGAACGAGAAAAGGGAAAGTTCATTTTTATCATTTCCATGATTTCAATTTCAATGTCTTCTGAATTTGTATTTGACAACACTTTCTTTTCTGACCCTTTTTCTCCATCTTTTATTGATACTCATAATATCTTCCAAAATAATATCCAAGATAACAATGCTGTACATTACACTTGCATAATTTTCTTTAATAAAATTTTACTTTTATAATTATAATATTTTTACAGAATAATTTCAAACAAATCTTGGAGAAGTTCATTCAAAGTCAACCGACTGATGATCAGGTAGGTCAATCCAACCAACCCAAGAGGAGCTCATGGACATGTGGATTAAGGCAGCTGGTGGCGTGCATAAGGGGAGAGTCTACAGTCTTGGATCAGAGTTTAGTCTCAATCATCGTACTTCTGGATTGTGTGGTTCTTATTCTTCTTCACATTGCTCGGTTGATGTGGATGAGTTTGAACAATTGAATAGGAAGGTGGCGCACATTACTGAGTTGTATATGCAAGAAAGGGCTGCAAGGGAGGAAGAGGCAAAACAGAGGGAGGAAGAAGATAGGCGAAGAGAAGAAGAGTAAAGGCAAAGGGAGGAAGAAATGAGGCGAAAGGACGAGGCATTAAGACTTGTCACTAATGATGTTGAAAGCTTCAAGTCTCGGATAAACTCTCTCTTAACATCTGGTGCATTTCCTCTGCCCCATTCTCCGGCACCATTTGATGATCATTAAGGAGTAGTTTCTTGTATTAATTTGTCTTGGATGGTATTTGGATGTTGAATATTGAATGTTGGATTTTTTGAGTTTTTGTTCTACTCTGTTTAGTTGGATATTTTTTATGAAATGGATTGAATTGGATGTTTCTTATGAAATGAATTAGATTGAATGTTGAGTTTACTATTTGAATGTTGAGTTGTATTTAGTCTTGTATTGTTGGTTGTATATTCAGTTTGGCAAGTGGTGTACATTCAGTTTGGCAGGTAGTTCTAAAAACAGAATTGGCCATGAAAATATTTTTCAGATTTCCCACGGATTTTCCATCGATGTTGTGGGAATATTTGTTCATTTTTCCAGGAATTACCCACGACATCCCTGGGAAACTATTTTCCCACCAGCCTTTTTCCCACTGAGCGTCTCCCCTGGGAATGTCATGGGAATATTCAAATTTCCCACAGATTTCCCACCGATATGTCCGTGGGAAAAGTCTGTGTTTCTAGTAGTGCCTCAAGCTTTTATCAGGTGATCGAAATTCCCACCCCATGGGGAGTATTCAGCATTCGAGGCGAACTGCGTACTGCCCAGGAATGCTATCGGATCGCCCAAGATTGCACGTACACCAAATAGCTGAAAGGAGCAAGCGTGGATGCATAGCAATTAGCCATGTCGGGAACTCAACCCGACCCACCAGCAGAGGTCATCAGAGATCCAGACATCATAGAAGCCTGCAAGGCAACTATAGAAAACCACGACCCAGTCCAGCTGGATGACGCTGACAATACAAGAAAGGCTTACATCGGTCATAACCTCTCAGAACCAGGTAAGTATCATAAATTTTTAACTAGCAATGCCGACTTATTTGCCCTTTTCCACTCAGATATGCCGAGGATCCCAAAGTATATCGCCACTCATAGGTTGAATGTCCACCCACTCTATCCGCCAGTACGGCAGGCGAGGAGAAAGTTCAATGTCGCAATTAATGAAGCGGTCAGCGAAGAAGTGGGCAATTTGCTCACCAAAGGTTCCATCAGAGAATCAAAGTACCCCCAGTGGGTCGCCAATGTGGTCATGGTCAAAAAGAAGAACGGGAAGTGGCGAATGTGTGTGGACTTCACCGATCTAAACAAGGCATTCCCAAAAGATTCCTTCCCGTTACCCCATATCGACCAACTGATCGATGCGACAGTAGGACATGAACTGCTGAGCTTGTTGGATGCATATTCCGGTTACAACCAGATCCTAATGGCTGAAGAGGACCAGGAAAAGACAACTTTCATCACTCACCAAGGGACTTATTGCTATAAAGTGATGTCGTTTGGACTCAAGAACGCAGGGGCCACTTATCAGAGATTGGTCACCAAGATGTTCAAGGAACGACTCAGCAAAACAATGGAGGTGTATATCGATGATATGCTGGTAAAATCGGCAAAGAAGGAGGATCACATTAATCATTTGAAAGAAGCTTTCGAGATATTGAGACAGTATGGGATGAAGTTGAATCCGGGAAAATACGCCTTCGGCGTGGGATCAGGGAAATTCCTAGGCTTCCTCATATCACAACGAGGGATTGAAGTCAACCCGGATCAAATCAAAGCCATCGATACAATACCTGAGGTAATGACTAGCAAGAAATATGTACAAAAGTTAATAGCGCGAATTACCGCCTTGTCAAGATTCATTTCACGATCCTCAGACAGATATCACAAGTTCTTCAACGTACTAAGAAAAGATCACGGGCTACAATGGAACGAGGAATCCAAGGACGCCCCGAGGAAGCTAAAAGCGTACCTATCCTTACCACTACTACTCGTCAAAGCGAACCCAGACAAATGTTTGCTCGTATATTTGGCAGTATCCGAAGTCACTGTCAGTGCTATCTTGGTTCGCGAAAACAAAGGTACACAATCCCCTATTTACTATATCAGCAAGACCTTAATAGATACCGAGAAAAGGTACCTTCACCTTGAAAAACTAGCTCTGGCATTTGTCATATCTTCACGCAATCTTAGACTCTATTTCCAATGCCACCCCATAAAAGTAATAACAACCTTCCCCCTAAAAGGTGTCCTGCATAAGCCCGAGCTCTCAGGCAGACTCGCCAAATGGGCAATAGAACTCGGCGAGCAAGACATAACTTACCAACCGTGAACTGCCATCAAGTCGCAGGTGCTCGCTGATTTCATATCCGACTTCAACGTAGATATATTGCTAAAGGCGGAACAAGAAACGCTTCGCGCTTCCGCATGTACTGACCTATGGAGCCTCTACACTGACGGTGCTTCGAAAGACTCGGGATTGGGACTGGGACTCGTCCTCGAAGTCCCTACGAGCGAAGTAATTTGCCAGTCTATATAATTCCCCAAGATAACTAACAACGAGGCCGAGTATGAGGTTGTGATTGCAGGTCTGAAGTTAGCCCTCAAATATGGCGCCTGACAGCTCATCCTCCACTGCGATTGTCAACTCGTTGTAAATTAGGTCATCGGGACTTTCCAAATAAAAGAGCAAAGGCTACAGAGATATCAGTCGGAAATCCATAAGCTACTACCGGAGTTCAACGAATGCCGCTTCGATGAGATCCCTAGAGCACAAAACATTGAAGCAGATGGCCTCGCCAAATTAGCTGCGACCACCAAGAATATTAACAAGGAGAACGTGGTCACCCTCCTTCATTCAACCATAGACCACGTCGAGGTACTCTCCCTGAATCTAACTTGGGACTGGCGTAACCTCTTTGTGTCCTACTTACAGGACAGAACACTCCCACAAGACAAAAAGGAAGCCAAGAAACTCCGGACACAAGCGACTCGATACAGACTGGTAAATCATGACCTCTACAAGAGAACATTCGGCGGCCCCTTAGCCAAATGTCTCGTACCGCACCAAACAAGGAAAGTAATAGAGGAAGTACACGAGGGTTATTGCGGTGCCCATACAGGCAATCACGCCCTCGTTCGATGCCTCATTCGCGCCGGCTATTACTGACCTACTATGAAAAAGAAGTAGCAGACTATGTCCAGAGATGCGAGCAATGCCAAAAGTACGCCCATATGATACATCTAGCAGGAGAATTTCTCCATTCGGTCCCCTCGCCATGGCCTTTCAAAAGTGGGGGATAGACATAGTTGGCCCTCTGTCAGCAGGACAAGAAAAGGTATGTTTTCTTTTGGTTTTAACTGACTATTTCTCTAAATAGGTGGAAGCATGCGTGTACGCTCAAATACGTGGACAAGAGGTCATCGCCTTTATATGGAAAAATATTTTATGTCGCTTCGGTATCCCCAAAGAAATCAGCTGCGATAATGGACCCCAGTTCGTTGGAAAGAGAATGACTGAGTTCTTCGAAAAATGGCACATCAAAGGGATACTCTCCACGCCATATCATCCCACTGCCAACGACCAAGCCGAGTCCTCCAACAAAGTGATATTAAACATATTGAAAAAGAAGCTCGAAGAAGCCAAAGGGCTATGGACCGAACTACTACCTGGAGTATTATGGGCATATTGAACCATGCCAAAGTCTAGCACGGGAGAAACACCGTACTCATTGGTCTACGGTATCGACGCAGTCATACCCGTCGATGTCGGGGAACCCAGTCTGAGATACTCCCATATAAGAGGAGCAAATAACGACGAAAGTAGGTTGCAAGACCTAGATGAAGTTGAATAACTGAGAGACATGGCCCACATAAGAATGATAGCCCAGAAGCAGCAAGTAGAGAGATACTACAACAAAAAAGCCAAGGTAAGATCACTCAAAGTCGGCGACTACGTCCTCAAGGCCAAAACATTGGCTTCAAAAGACCCGAATGAGGAAAATTAGGAACCAACTAGGATGGACCGTATAAAATCATAGTAGCAGCAAACAAATGAGCATTCCAACTAGAAATAATGGAGGGAAAACTGCTCCAAAACAACTGGAATGTCGCCCTTCTCAAATACTTCCACTTCTGAAAGGCGTCACCTAAGTCGCACTCTTTTTTCCTCACCCGAGTTTTGTCCCAATCGGGTTTTCTCGGGGAGATCGGCGAGGGGGATACCCCGTGGATCGACGTGCTGTTCATCACTGTGGCCCAGCGGCATAATCTCCAGGCCGAAGTGATAAAGAGACTACACAATTCAATCTCCATTGTATGAACATAAATTTCCATTGTATGAACAAGAATTCTCCAGTATATGTACAAAAACCTCCATTATATGAAACGCAAAAATCCCAATGGCCAAGGCCATCGACATTAGTTCGACCCCGATCGAACCACGATGGATACTACTTCGACCACGGTCGAAGCAACATCCCAATGGCCAAGGCCAAGGCCATTGATATTAGTTCGACCTCGATCTAACCACGTCGGATACTACTTCGACCAAGGGCGAAGCAACATCCCAATGGCCAAGGCCATCGACATTAGTTCGACCTCGATCAAAGTATGATGGATACTACTTAGACCACAGTCGAAGCAACATCCCAATGGCAAAGTCCATCGACATAAGTTCAACCTCGATCGAACCACGACGGATACTACTTCGACCACGGTCGAAGCAATACCCCAATGGCCAAGGCCATCGACATTAGTTCGACCTCGATTGAACCACGACAGATACTACTTCGACCACGGTCTAAGCAACATCCCAATGGCCAAGGCCATCGACATTAGTTCGACCTCGATTGAACCACGACGGATACTACTTCGATCACGGTCGGAGTAACATCCTAATGGCCAAGGCCTTCGACATTAGTTCGACCTCGATCGAACCACAATGGATACTAATTCGACCACGGTCGAAGAAACATCCTAATGGCCAAGGCCATCGACATTAGTTCGACCTCGATCGAACCACGACGGATACTACTTCAACTACGGTCGAAGCAACATCCCAATGGCCAAGGCCATCGACATTAGTTCGACCTAGATTGAACCACGATGGATACTACTTCGACCATGATCGAAGCAATATCCAAATGGGCAAGGCCATCGACGTTAGTTCGACCTCGATCGAACCACGACGAAACGTATTTTTAACAACAATCAAAATATCCCTATAGAGACTAAGTATCACGTAATAAACCAAAAAGGGAAAATGACGAACAAACAAAACGATAAAAGTGAAGTTTATATTACAACAAAAATATTATTTACATTCGTCCCTACGGATAGGCCCTAGTACAACCCACGTCCAAAAATCGCAAACAAAATGTACAAACTAAAACTACTCGTTAGCTCCAGCCGGATAGGCGTCTTCATACCAAGAGTCCGAATCAAGGCGATTCGCGTTATCAGATGAGACACCCTCCTCATCAGGAGTGTTAGGGTCATACCCACACGACTCACAAGCTGTACGTGCTTCAGCATGCATCGTCTGAACCTCCACCTCTATCACCCGTCCCTCGGTATGAAAACCTCTATATACATCGAGTTGAGCCTCCATATAGACCTACATCTCATACAAGCGATGAGTCGAGCCTTGACCAATCAGAGGACGAGATGTAGAGGGCTTAGAATGGCGATCTGTTTCCTCTGCCCTCGACAAAGCTACTTACCTTTGCAATACGGACAACTCCGCCCCTAACTCCCCAATAAGCCTTTCAAGCTCCGCGACTCGATGACCGGAGGCCTCTATTTCCCGGGTAAGTTCCGATTTGGATACGCGGAGGGCATCTTCCAATGAGACCATCTCGGAAATGGCGGCGGCTAACTTATTAGTATTAGCATTTAACTCGCCCTTGAGTCCGTCGATCTCCACTGTCTTAGCATTCAGCTCGGCATTCAAGCCGGCCATCTTCAGCTGTAGGTCAGCATTCTCCGCCGTCACCCCTTGACTCAGTTCAAGTTCATCCTCCCTCTCCTTAATAAGGACCTCCAGCTTGCTGTTACGGGCGATAGCCCTCACGAGCTCCGCGTCCCTCTCCTCTAGCTCTGCCACCCTACGCTCCAATTGGGCCTCCCGCTGCTTAAGCTCCTCGTGGAACACTTGGAACTCAGGATCCTGATAGTAGATGTTGGCCATCGCTCGATGCTTATCACAGTACTGCTGGTATTTCATCGACATCTTCTTGTAGAGGTCCGTCCTCTTTCGTTCACGACGATCTCTTTCCACCTCCAGGACGAGGGTCTGATAAAAAAAAGAGCAAAGTTAAACACACCATTTTCATACCAATCCCACAACACAAATAAAAGTAAAAGGAAGCTACCTGTAAGGACATGCCAGTGACCTTTCGAGATAGCTCCGCGTCATTCATCGTCTCAAGCATCTCGTTCTCAGGAGCGGTGCAGAAAGGGCCGATGGCCGATGTAACCTGCTCGCTATTCAGCAGCAAGTTGTAACCCCCCAGAATTATCACGTGACGGTCAGACCCGTCTGTCCTCACTTCCACCTGGGTATGGCAACTCAAAAACTCATTAACATCCTTCGGGACGATGTCGGAAACCGACCTGTCCGCTTCCACATGAGGCCCCCAACATTGGACGATGCACCCCCTTCAGCGGAGCGCGCCAAACTAACTCCAGGGCTGACTCTCTCCTCGTTGGTTGATCTCTCCGACAAAATGGCGTCAGCCATGAACACGGGCACCGGGGCTGTCCGAGACGCTCCACTCCCGTCAGCTTCAGCGGCCACCCCCTTTCCCAGCTCCAATATTCTCCCTTTTCTCTCTAACGGCTCATCACCATTAGAAGATTCGTCAACAGGATGAGGGGCCGATGCCAATGAGGCCATATCTCTCATAGCTGCAGTGACAGACGTGGTCCCCTATTGAAGAAGTAAAGGATGAACCACCCGGACAGACGCACACAAAACCTCTTGAGTATATATGCCAGCAGCAGGTCGTCTAAATGCAGGGACGATGCCCTTTTTCTAGAAGCTCCCCGATCTGTCGTCATAAAGAATTATACGATTAGGCAGGATCACACGACCGCTAACGCAGTAAATCAGAAGTTTACCTAAGGAAACCTTAGGGCCATAACATTGTACAACAGCAGTCCAAGTTCGAGTCTCCTCCGCATGGGGCAGTAGGCCAGCGAACCAGTTCCTAAGACTGGTAACGGGCTGGGGTGGGCAGGCCATAACTGCAAAACAAGCGATCAGAAGCAATATTTGTAGAAGACGGAGAATCTTACGAACTACGGTACTTACGAGTTTTATTCCACCTCTCTAGAAACCTGGCGGGGTTAGAGACGACGTGCTCAATCTTGATAAAGAAATACTTGTGCCAATATTTACAGCTTGGACGGTCTTCTGTCCCGACCACCAACCCTTTTGTGTCGCAAAGTCTCAGGTGCACCATGGTTCCCCTAAGGAAACCAGGTGAAAATATATGCAAGAGATAGTGCACGGAGACGTCACACTCGGCTAATTCCGCGTACTTAGCCAACAGAAGAAGCACCTTGAGTGTGTATGGCATGAGCTGAGTTAGGAAAATATGATAGAACCTGCAGAGCTCGTCCGCTAGAGGAAAGAGAGGAAGGATGTAACTAATCATAAAAGGGTATTCATTGAAAGCACAATACCCGGGCCTATGAACGTCAACATAATCCCCCTCCGCCAGGGCCATCTCTACATGGGCGGGGATACCATATTTTATGTAGAAAGCATCGAGACGAGTCTGATCCGTCTCCGAAAGCACATGGCTCGGAGTGATTGGTGGGTTCTTGCTAAAGTTACTCCAAGACGAGGGATACCTCGGTAATAACGCCTCCACTATAAGAGGACTGTCATCATCCTCCACCTCCACCTCTCCACTATCGGAAAAAGGTACTGCACTTACCGGAGCGATCTCAATAACCTCCTTATTAGTGTGACGGGACCTCAGCATGATTTTGTTTAAAGAAAGCAAGCTACCCCAATGGAGAGAAAGAGAAGAAGACTTCCGGTCAGGAATAAAAATGAGGAAATGTGAAAACGGAAGAAGAAGATTAAAGAAATCCCAAGAATGGCTAAAGTTTTTGATAAAATTGAACCCTTCACCTATTTATAGGGTTTGATGGCGCCTGAATCGAGGCGGTAGGTTTCAAATCAGCACAGGAAACCAAGCGCCAGACCGTCAATCTTTCTGCCTCGAAAACCTGTACAATGATGATGCATGCGAGAGCTGATGTTACCCAAGGTGGCGTGTACATCTAAATATCCCTCCAAACAAGGGTATCACCTCTTACTGGTCGTGTCATCACATTTCGCCAATTCAAATTCTTCCTAGAAGAGGCATCGGGTCCGCTCACCAAGGACGCATCCCGTTGCGACCTCGACAAATGGAGGGACTAACTGTATGCATCTGAATGTGACCAACCACAGCCTATAGCTAGCACGACAGGCAATCACAAACCCACGAGTCGGTATAAGGAAATGACCCAAAGGTGGAAGGGGGGCGTCCTCGCATCATCGTTAGATATATCACACACACTCCTTAATTCGTCGTCCCCACGATTAAGAGAAACCCCCCAGTATATAAGGGGGATTTTAGGCCTTGTAATAGACAGATTTTAGGAGATACAAAATTACTCTCTCTCTCTCTCTCTCTCTCTCTCTCTCTCTCTCTCTCTCTCTCTCCCCTTTTATGATCTTTTTCTCTCTCTTCCTGAATGTATCTCTATTACCTTTTTGCTATAACGATCCGAGAGTTTATTATCTTCGACTATATGATTTACCCCTTCTATCTTTGATTGATTTGCTTAAAAAGAGTTAAAAATCTTTTGAGTCAAACAGAGGCATGCCACATCATCTATGCTAATCCCAACTTTATATATATATATATATATATATATTANAGGTCTCAATATATTTTTACCAATTTATTAAAAAAAATTCTTTTCTCTTCTTCTTCACCATGGCAGCACCACCATGGCACGATCACCACAAGTTTCATTGACCGTGGATGCCAACCTCATCCACTCTAGAACCCTCCCAAATCACCTATGAACTCCATCATTCTTCGCTCTACAACTCCAAAATCAATAAAAGATACCAATTTTTTTAAAATATTTTAATTTTTTTTGCTTTCTACTCCTTTTTATTGTATCTTACTCCTTTTTTACTGTATCTGCTAGGATCGTGGAGGGCTAAGAGAAGGAGACAGAAGAAATATGGGAGTTTCACGAAATATATGAAAATTTTGATAGATATTAAACTCTCAAAACCCCCAACATTTACAATCCCAAAAAAATTGAAAAATTGTATAAGATTTTTATCATTAAGAACAAAACCTAATTGAGAAAAAGATGAAGAGGAGAAATTAAAGGGGAAGTGGGGTAGACGGAAGGGAACGAAACTAATGGGGGACATAAAGGGGAGGGGGGATGAAAAGTTGGTGCTCAAAACCCTCACATACACACTTTTTTTTTGGCCATGTAAGCTATATCGTTGCCACATAAGCTTGGTCAATGGTCAGAGATATTTATTAATACCCATTCTATTGTAGACACTCCTAAGTTCATATACCGGGATGGCAAAGTAGTACAAGTTTAAGTGGCTACCAAGTCATTTTACCTAATATTTAAAGAGAAATAAACTTAAATAGTCCTTTTACTATGGGTATAGGAGTAGCTTTGTCCCTTATTTATATTAGTGAATATAAAATATCCCTTATCTTTATAAAACTGGACAACTATGATCTATCCGTTAAATAGGGTTAATAACTAAGTTAACATTGTCCAAGTTAATTTAGTTTTACACGTGACTCTGCCTCATCTTCAACATAGAGATGCCTGTCAACCACTTCTCTGCCAAACTCTGTCATTCCACCTAAAATTTTAGAAATCAAACTCCCAATAAAATTCCTAGAAACATAGCCCTAATAAGTGAATAATGGAATAATTCAACAATCAAAGTTCAACTGAAGGAACTCATTCAAGCCCTAATTAGTGCAATCCATCAAATTGTCCATAATCTGCATGTGTTCTTGCAATATGTTATCAGTTAGTGCTCTCGTCCCTAACCCAATTTTGGAACAATATAGACCAATAATTTTGAATTTTCCAAGTTCACTCATGGTATGTAGTGTTACTTCTTTACAGGTTAGATGATCGCTGACAATAACATTATATATTTTATTTCTTGTCGTTAGAAAGGAACCAAAGTATACTACTTAAAGAGACTCTTTTTTTTTCAAAAAAGAAATATAAACAATGAAGACACGGTTAGCTTTTGCGCATTTTTTCTTTCTCATTTTGATATTTATATCAGTTTAGTTAAAACGAGAAAGAAAAAATGCGCAAGTTCTCCTAGATATCCATTCTTCTGTGACGAGATATTATTATTCACTAAATGAAAAATTCAGCACCTTGAACTGCGAAGTGCGAAGAAGAAAGAAGGAAAGGTCCTCTTTTCTTTTGGTCCGTCGTTTAGTTTAGTTTAACAGTTGCTTTGGTGTTTCCTGTTACTTTTACTAATTCTGTTAAGTAGTAGACCAAAGTATTCCATTTTTATAAAGATAAAGGGATATTTTATATTCATTGGTACAAATAAGGGATAAAGTTACTCCTACACGCATAGTTCATTCCTATTTGTATATATACATTTTCAGTATTATGAGGAGTTATGTAGGAGATCTTGAAAAGGAATCGACGCAGAACCACCTACAAATTCATCCTTGTTTCCCGTCTTTTCCCAATCTCAGATATCTGCATCGCCCAGCTCGGTCACCTCACACAACGCCGTTCCTCAATGGCTTCGCCATTCCATCTTCACACCCAATATCTCTGTTATAAACAACGCCGTTTTAACGAACCACGTACGGTAATATCCAGTTCTACGAGAATCTAGAAGACGAAGAAGGAGAAGATACAGGAAAGGAAAATAAAAAAGGAGAGGGACCATTGAATGAGTTGCTGGACTCGTCCGCGTAGGAGCGGGGCCACATTATGACTATGCACTTTCTTCGTAAAAAGAACACAGTATAGCCAGTTTTCGGACGGATCATTTAAAAATAGCCAATGTTTACGAATTCATTGAAAAATAGCAACTATTTCGCGGAAACAGAGGCTGCTCCAGCATAATATACTAGAGTTCGGTGCACATGTGTATGAACTCCAGTATATTATGCTGAACCGGTATACTTTGCTGACTCCAGTATAATATACTGGAGACTGGAGCGCCAGTGCTCCAAAATCTCGAGATTGGAGCATCGGTCAGTATATTATATTGGACAATTATACTTGCTGGAACTCCAGTATATTATGCTGGAGTTCTAGTGTACTTATGTTGGAACTCCATCATATTATGCTGGAGTTCTAGCATACTTATCCTGGAACTCCAGTATAATATGCTGGAGTTCAAGTATACTTATGCTGGAACTCCAGTATAATATACTGACGTATTTTTCGGGTTTTGAACAACGTTTTCGCTCAGATTTATCTTTACATGAAAAGTGACTAAATTTGGATTACTTTTGAAACTGGACCATTTTTGAACGAACAGTTGTAAATCTGGCTATTTTGAATTTCTCCCACTTTCTTCTTCTAGAAAATGTGATGTTCGAACGTGGGCTTCTTCTTCAGCTCATACTAATGTTCAATCGAGACAATTTAGCTTTTGGTACTCTCTACAGGTGCGTATGCTGCTTTTTTATGCCTTCTTTAAGCTACATAGAACAAGTAATAATCAGAATAAGAATCGCGACGCAACCAACTTAATTTATCTAATTTAACTGTAATTTGATTTGTTAGGTGTCAAGAGAATTTATAACTAGGCATAATTGGAACTCATATGTGGATTGCAGCAGTTATTGGCTCACTATGGGCAATGCAATCGTATAACATAAAGAGAGATTTATTCTCAACATCTACCATAACGGGGAGCAATATTTTGTACCACTATCAGAAATATGGAACAGGTTCATGAATTTGAATTCCAGAAAGAAGGCATACAATATCTCTATGAAAAGGCCGATTGACTCGGTTGAATTGATATGGGGAAAATGTTTTAAAACTAGAGACATTACATTTGATAGGACTAGCTAATCTTAACCTTTAGTATCCTTAGGACTAAAGGAATTGATCCCTACTCATCTAGGTTAATAACTCAACATTCAACCAAGTGCACCATTTAGTCAACAGAAAATATTAGATCAATTCTAGAAAATATGTACATAAAATACTTATTAGTTTGGCCGAGAGATCACGGGTTCACGTTCCCATGATGATGGGTGCTCCATTATTTTTAGAATAAAGTTGTTATCGGCTGCATAGTAGAAGAACATAGCTATCTAACACTAAAATTAAGGTTATTATGATTAAAGAAAAGTTCTATTTAGAATCATCCTCAACGAGTTTTCATATTTTACAACATCTTGCTTACAAGTGCATACATATTTTGTTATACATAGCAAACTGAGCAAACATTCTAAATTTCATCACCATGTTTCATGGATAAGAATGTTGCGGAAGCCAAATGTATATAGTGTGAATGAGTCACAACTACTATAGCAAAAATTATGGCAGCCACCAAATAATAAATAAGACAATAAAACAACAATAAAAGGAACACCAGAATTTACGAGGTTCGACTAATTTTGCCTACTCCTCAAACACAATCAATATTTTATTCCACTCCAAAAATACAAGTGAAATAATACTAAAGAGAGATGATACAAATGCCTTAAGAAGATAAGAAGGCAAATGAGAGGTGTGTATAAATCCTAAATATTAGGCCTCCTTTTATAGGGAAATATCACTCCCCCCCCCAATGAAATCATCCACCGATGTGGGACAATTTCTTTTGTCAATTAACAAATCTCCACCTTGACAAAATTTCACATCTTTAATTTTCTCTCAATAACAAATTTTGGTTGTGTCTTCATCTTCAATCTTCAGTGTTCAACAATGTTGATCAAATCTAAACAATTTTGAAACTTGATCGCAGTCACCACTTTTGTCAGCACATCAACAGGATTCTCCGTAGTATGAATTTTCTTCAACGTGACTCCACCTTCTTCTATGATTTCTCGTACGAAATGATACCGAACATCAATGTGCTTCGTCCTTGCATGATAAACTTGGTTCTTCGCTAATTGAATA
>MU742402.1:6224-26946 GCA_026770625.1 Nicotiana glauca
CCATGTCCAGCACTTGGAAGGTCACCTCAAAATCCACCGGGCCTATGGTCAGTATCAAATCAATTTCACCCATGGTATCTCTTTTAACCCAATCGAAGGCTCTGACACAAACATTGTTCGGACAAATCCTCCCTGTCCCTATTTCCAATCCTTGCAATGTGGAGAGTGGGAAGATGTCAATGCGCGAACCTCCATCGACCATGACCCATTTGACATAGTAACCCTCACATTTGACAGTCGAATGCAAGGCTTTATTGTGGGCAGCTCCCTCCGGAGGCAAATCATTTTTATTGAAGGAAAGTTGGTTGACAGCGAAGAATCTTTCTGCCATCCTTTCAAGTTGTTCAACCGAAGTCTCGGCTGACACATATGCTTCGTTTAGAGTTTTTGTAAGGATCTTCTGATGTTCAGTAGATTTGGTCACTAGTGACAGCAGTGACACTTGCTCAGGACACTTCCTCAATTGGTCTACCATTTCATAGTCAGGCATTTTCATCTTTTGAAAGAATGCCTCTACTTCTTCGGCGCTTACTGACTTTTTAGATGGAAAGCGTTTCTTTGTAGCGCTGTTTATCTCTTGTATATTTGAATATTTTTCAACAGGGACTGTTTATGGCAATTCTCCCAAAATTTTCTTGCCTTTGTATGTGACCACTATTTGTTGGTAGTTCCGCGGCACTACAGAGGGGTTAGTCATGGGCTTCTGTGGTGCACGTCCAATAACCACTGGCTCACGCAGCCGAGGTGGTTTAATTGTCCCCCGCACCACATAGACCCCTTGCGGTACATACATCTGTGTGCCCTTCTTCACTTCACACTTCCTCGGAGTGCTTACAACTAGTGGTTTCTCTTGACGACCTCTCGGCACATAAAGAACCTCGTGTTTAGGAGGCACCGGCTTTGCTTTTGTCTCAGTTCTATCTTCAGGCTCAATGTTGATAGCTTTATCCTTCTTTTCTACTTTTCTTTACTTCGGAGCTATCTTGGGTTTCTTTTCGGCATTGGAAATAGCAATTATGGCTTTTAGAGCAGGGTCAAAGTCTCGGTCTTCACAAATCATACCAATTACCGGCCCGTTACTGTGAGCAGGCAAAGGGTTATTGGTAAAATTCGAGACTTCTTCCTCCCTCAACACTATTTTCCCTTGTTCAATCAAATCTTCCGCAGCCATTTTCAATGTCCAATAGTCATTTGTATGATGGGCCTCTGCCCCTAAATGGTATGCACACCTGACACCCCGCTTATATGATGGTGATTATGGATTTTGCCCGTTCGGGGGTATGGGTTGCAGCAAATTCATCTGGTCAAGCTTAGGGAATAGGGTTGAGTAGGGTTCACCGATTGGTGTAAAAGTTTGTCGTCTAGGTGGTTCCCGAGGGAGGAAGTTATTTTGTGGTTGTCTGGGGTTATATTGGTTTTGGTAAGGTGGCTGGTTTCTCTGGAATGGAGGTAGGTTTCGATTAGCTTGTGGTTGTAGGCGGCCGAAAGGTTGAGCATTCATTACAGTATATGGTGGAGGAGCATAAGTCATATCTGTGTCAGGGTAATAGTGCTGAGGGGCTCTTTCTGAGAACAATGGTCAAGGCTCCCAGTACCTCCTTCCGCCCGATGCCGCCATCACTGTTTCTTCTTTCTTCTTGCCCTTAGTCATTCCTCCAGACCCGCTTTGGATGGCTTGGGAGGTTGCCCTTATGGTTGACTGGCTCAAGATTCTACCTGTTTTTAGTCCATTCTCTACCATTTCTCCAATCTTTATTGCCTATGCAAAATGTTTAACCATAGCGGACATCATGTCTTGAAAATAATCTGCCTCCTGAGCCTGTAGGAAGACAGTGACCATCTCAACCTCATCCATTGGAGGCTTCACTCTTGACGCCTGTTCACGCCATTTGATTGCATATTCGCGGAAACTCTCTGAAGGCTTTTTCTTTAGGTTTGCCGAGTTCCTGTCTGGCGCAATGTCTATATTGTATTGAAATTGTCAGACAAAATCTCGGGCAAGGTCATCCCAGATATGCCATCGAGATATGTCCTGATCCATGTACCACTCTGACGTTATGCCCACCAAGCTTTCTCCAAAGTAAGCCATTAATAACTCTTCTTTTCCACCAGCCCCGCACAATTGATTAAAATACTTTTTGAGGTGAGCAATGGGATTTCCATGTCCATCATACTTTTCTAACTTTGGCGTTTTGAATCCCATAGGCAGGTGCATGTGAGGGAACATGCACAGATCATTGTAAGAGACACTCTTTTGCCCGCTTAAACCCTGCATATTTTTCAGACTCTGCTCTAAACTCATCATTCTTTTTGTCATTTCATCCTACTCCGGGGCTTTATGGGTTTTGTCCTGCACCGGTGTGATCTCATATGGTGGTTGAGAGTAGGTGTACAAAGGATAATGAGGAGGATCAACTTGAAAGAAGGGATTTTGGAATGTGAGGACCGAGGGGTCAAAAGTATGCTTTGGAAGTGATGGTTGGGTTGTTGCGTAGGCTGATGGAGCTGTGAAGATATTGTGAGCAATCCTGGATGGGAACACTTGGGGATGATTCTCAGAGGGTGTTCCGAAAAAGTTACAGTCATGATAGGTTGACTCAGAGGAATATTTGGGCGGCTGATGGGGACAGCGGTTACCCCTCCAGATCTTGGGAACAACTCCGGGAATCCGGGGATATTGCTTGGGGGTTCCTTCCCGTTGTTCCAAGCATCCCATATTTCCATCAAGCGCAAGCGCAAGATCCGATTTTCTTCAACTGTATATGACGGGATCCCAGAGATTGGGCTATCTTCAGGTATGGGGACTACAGGCAAGGTCATTTCCGACGACATCTCTATTTTTTCTTTGGATCTGGTAAAGTATCGATGCGAGGCCAATTTACCGCAAACCAACCACGGTTTCTAAAATACTCAGCTGGAGTGACAGCAACAAACGGTTAGTATGAAACAAGTAACAGATAGGTAACTGCACATTGGAGTGTGATGCACCTATACAGTTAAATGAATATCTACATGTTTGCTTCGGTTGCGTGCGTCATCCCGGCTTTTCTTCTTCCCTTTCTCTTTTCTTTCTCTTTTTGTTTCGTTTTCTCTCATATTTTTTTTCTACTTCTCCATTTTCATTTTCTGGTTTTCTTTTCTTTGGCCATGGATTTTCCTCTCAATGCCTTATTTTCTTCTTTTGCATTTCTTTCTCTTTTGTTTTTTCCTTTTATTTATTTTCGTCGTATTTCTTTTTTTTTTTTTTCTGTTTTCCTAGGATTACGGTCTAATCTTATGTAGATTGCCTACGTATGACCCCACATGAATTAGACCAAGCATAGCTCTTGCAGATTAAATGCAAAACTAACGAGATAATGTTTGGGATTATTTTGTTTTTCAAATTTTCATTAATAAACACCGATTACAAGAGACACTAGACTATTTTTTTTTCGTAAATTGGAAAATTACAAAACAGACTTAAAATAAAATACAAACTAGATGACTAGGAATACATCAAAGCTTCAAATCCTGGGGACCGCGGGGAATCACTCGGCATCGCTGCGGGCATGTGCAAGACTGAGAAGTTTTAATGTCAACTGTAGGCTATTTAAAGAAAGCTGGCCATGTAATGACTTATTTGACTTAAAAAAAAGAGTGACAATTTTTCAAAAATATTTATTTTACGAAAAAAGACTCGGTTTTGCAAATACGGCCTTTCAGCACTTCCGAAAGGGAGATTTTAAGGCTATGTCCACAAACCATTTTAAAAATGACTCAGGGTGGCTGTTCTTGCAAAAACAGCCTTCTGGCGTCCTTTTGAGGACATTCGGCTTATTTTACACAAGAATGGCAGCACCCGACTTATTTATGACGAAAAGTAAGATTTTGATATTTTTTGGCTATTTTTGCAAAAGGGAGGTTGAACCCGATGAGGGTTGCCTACATATCTCACATCCGGTGAGAATCAAACCAGCGTAGTTCGGGCAGATTGGGAATTGAGTAAAATAACTCCCCCTTTTTTTATAAAACTCAAACCAAGCAAGCTTTATGGCAAAAGAAAAAATATTTTTTGATTTTTGATTTTGTTAATTTTTTTTTTGGATGTAACCTCTTAGTTTTCGAAAGAGGGACCCTTTGTAAGAAAAATATTTTGAATTTCTGAGCTTTTAATTATTTACAAAAGTGCTTCTAAAGAAAACCAAAAAATATTTTTGGACTTCACTTTTTCAAAATTTTTATGGACATTTACAAAAGAAAGACATCTAAAAAGTATTTTTTATTTATTTTTGTTTCTGATTTTTTTTTTTTTGGATTTTTGGGAAAAATACCTCAAAACGGAGGAAACTCGTATTTTGAATTTTGATTTTTATTGATTTTTCTTTATTCGTATGAAAGACATTAGAAGGAAGGAAATTATTTTTCTTTTAAAAAAACTACTTTAATTTTTGTTTTTTAGAATTCTAAGGAAAGATTTTTAAAGAAGGAACTAAAGGAAAATGTTTTTGGATTTTTTAAAAAATTGGGGTCGGAACCGATGAGGTTTGCCTACGTATCTCACATCCGGTGAGAATCAGACCTGCGTAGTTCGGTCAGATGTGCCAAAATCAAATATATTTTGAACAACTTTCATTTTTTTTCAAATATTTTTTTTTCCATTTTTCCAAAAATTTGGCTGCATTTTGGTACTATTTGGGCATTGATTTTTCAATATAAGTGGTTACTCTCACTTAGTCCTAACACTACTTATTTTCTCTATTTTCACTCATTATATACAAGCCAGTCAACATGCAAAGCCGAGAAAATAAATGCGCAAGTAGCACGTAAGATGCATAAGGATGGTCAATTCATTTCAGGTCACCTGTCCTAGACGGACCCAACCCCTGTGTTGAGTCCCCTAAGTCAGATGCACATGATGCAAACAAACGTCCTACTAGGGATCCGACATGAGTTTTTGTTCTTCTATGTTTATCCCTAGGTTTATTGATCTAGACCTGGCTTACCAGAGCGGACAACTCGAGCCAAGGGGGAGGCAGCGTACCGGGGATACAGAAGCTCCGCCGGCTTAGCAACTTATCCAACCTCGTTCTAAATTAGGAACGACTCTAAACAGAAGAGAAGCTACACAAAGTGCACCCTTCTCCATGATCTAGAATACTCATAGAGAGGAAGGGATTCGCGACAGTTTATATATATAATTTCAACAAATATCAAAGAGGTAAACATTTAGCGCATATAGCATGGAATATGTAGAAAATCAGATAAAGCCAAATATAACAATTATACTAAGCTCGAATTCTTGAACCCTGTATCGAAATTCTGGGTTCGTATCCCCAGCAGAGTCGCCAGAGCTATCACACCTCCTTTTTTACACACCTACCCCGAAGGATAATGTATAAGGGAGTTTTTCCATTTAAAGTGACATTATTCGAATTGGGATTATTTATTTATTTCTAGAGTCGCCACTTGGGATAGGATTGATTTTTGGTGTCCCAAGTCACCGGTTTAACTTAAATCCCAAATCGAGGAAAATTGCCGGCTTCCCAATTGGAGTCTGCGAACCCGAAATTCTGTGTAAGGAATTCTGTTGACCCGAGGGAAGGTGTTAGGCACCCCAGGATCTCGTAGTTCTAGCACGGTCGCTTAAATTATCATAAATGGCTAAATTTGATTTTTATACATGCTCCAACCTATAATGCAATTTCATAATTATTTACCGCCTTTAAGTTATTTTAATGAAAGTAAACGTCATTTAAAAACGTATTTTCAGATCACGTTACATGAAATGCACCCGGATCCTCGACACATTCTTATTCAACGTTTTTAGACTTGGATTTGGGTTGCATGAAATGCACACCCGTATTTAGGAAGGTAAGATTATTAAAAACGCGCTAAAGTGACTAGTGTATTATTAACTTTGCGAGGGCCATAAAAATTCGCTAAATGGCACACCTCGATTCTAAAAGATTAAAATTAATCAAGTGAGGGCCACGAGTTTTGAGATTTATTTGGCATAGCACACCTCAATTTATTTTCAAAAAAATGCTAATTGGATACATGCTGGGGCGAGGGGTATGTTTAGCCTTTAATCAGTTTAGATAAGGGAGTTGGGCCAGCCCATTCAGGTTCATATCAATTGAGCCCAGATTCATAGACTCTGGAGGCCTAATTATTAATACCAAATTCAAACAAAACTAAGGCAATAAGCAAAAATGAATAAAGCTCATGATTGTCACGTGATTGCAACAAATTAACAATTGGAAATTGAGATTACAAGATTTACTAATCTAAAACAAATGATGACTTTTAATTACACACTTAAAAAAGAATAGTATTAATAATAATAACAATGATAAAACCAAGCCAGTGATCTTCATTCTTCTCATAGATCTTGATTTACAATCAGATAGCTACCAAGTTACTTTCATAAATCATTCAACAAATGGCATTAGCTAAACAGCCAAACGCAAATGAGATTAGTCTAACGGTTGTGCAATTTTGAGTTTAATTAGAGAATAATTTCAATTTAAACTCAAATAATCAAAGCGACATATTTTATTAGTCTACCACCGTAAGCATCACTTTGAACATGAATCACCAATTTTTAACACATATTTCATGAGTGAATATACTGGATTTAACATAGCATGTATAACACAACATAGACAAAACAGGTTTTTGTTCATTCATTCGACGAAGAGCTAAATATGGCCATGGAGCATACCTAGACGCCGAGAACAGCAGAAATTAACCAATTAAGATATGAAACTCAGCAATAGCGAGCCAACAAACTTGGACCTCAAATTCCAGCTTCCTTTTCTATTTTTGCTTGAAACCATTTTCCATAATTTTCAAATTCCAGCTTCCAAATTATTTATTTGTTTGTGCGTGATATTTTTAGGAGAAAGAAGAAATGAAGAGGCAGAAACAGGAGCTCCCTTTGTGCTCCATTTTGTCGTGGAGGTGAGGTCCTCGATCTCTAGTGTGTGTTTAAATGAAGAAGAAGAAGAAGATGAGCCAGCAGCGCTCTCTTCCTTGTGAAGGGGTCTTCTTTCTGAATTCCCTTCTGTGTATTGTTTTAGGTGTATATATGGTATTTTCTAATGTGGAGGGGGTCTTGTGTGGGGGATTATTTTTGGGGGGAAAATATTTTTGGGGAAGGTCTTTTGGGGGGAAAATATTTTGGGTGAAGGTCTTTTGGGGGGAAATTATTTTAGGGAAGGTCTTTTGGGGGAAAAATATTTTGGGGGAAGGGTTCTTCCAATTTTTTTTCCCAATTTCTTTTTATCTTTTTTTTTATTTATTAAAAATCCTATAATTAAAAACCTAAATTATCAAAAATTATACTATTTATGAAAATTATAAAAACTACTTGATCCTAAATTAGAAGAGAAAAATCAACAAAAGGAAAGGTGTAAAAATAAAAATATTTTTTGTGAATTTTAATTTTTATAGAACAAGTAACTATCGATTAATCCTAAAAATGTAAAAGTAAGGCCTAAATATCATGCGTAATATTTTTAGTATTTTTTATGACTTAAACGTGCACAAGATAAAAATTCTACAAAATCCTATAAAATGGTAAATGATTAGAAAAAATCTATTTTCTTGAAATTTGTAGGAATATCTCGTATAGGGCAAAAATCACGTGCTTACAACGTCAGTCCCATTTCTAAACGCAAACTTATTTCCCCAACAGTGGACCTTTGGGATCCATCAAAAGCTTTGACATTGATGGCTCCATCCTTGATCTCATGCAGGCTCTTCCCCAATGTTCTGAGAGTTACCAATGGGCAAATATTGAGACTGCACCCTTAGTCAATCAGAATCCTGGTGATAAAATAATCCTCGCACCGTACAGTGATGTGCAATACTTTGTTCTGGCTTAGCCCTTCCGATGGCAGCTCATCTTCGCGGAAAGTGATTTTGTGACTCTCCAATACTTGCCCTACCATGTTTGCCATTTCTCCTCCCGTTATGTTACTGGGTACATATGCCTCACTCAGTATCTTCAACAAGGCATTCTTATGTGCGTCGGAGCTATGCAGCAGAGCTAGGATGGAGATATTTGCCGGTGTTTTATTTAGTTGATCAATGACTGAGTACTCCTTTGCTTATATCTTCCTCGAGAGATCATCGGGCCCAGTTTTAATAGGTCGTCCAGATTCCTGCTTTCAACCAAGTAAGGGTATGAAGTTGCCACATGAAGTTGCCACATGCATATGAAAACATCTCATTCATTGATGTTATTGATGAAGTAGAAGATGCAATCGAGATGAAGATGGAAGAACAATGCCTTGGTGGGGTGTTGGCGGCTACATTGGTAAATTTTGATGGTGAAGAGATGGAGGGATACATGGAATCGGTAAATACATTAGAAGGATTTGGGTCCTACACTTATGCACCAAAGAAACTTTCTCTTTTCTTAGAGAATAGAGTCGCTCCTCCCACCAAGCCTTCAATTATTGAGCCGCCACAACTTGAGCTCAAGCCACTTCTACCGCACTTAAGGTATAAATTTCTTTACTCTAATGAAACTCTACCGGTAATCATTTCTTCTTTGTAGAACGATGTGCAAATAGAAAACTTGTTGAATGTCTTGAGGGAGCACAGTCAAGCCTCTGGGTGGATAATAGTGGACATCCGAGGGATTCTCACCAAAATTTGTGATCACAAGATACAAAGCCAGAGAGAAAACCAAGTGTGGAGTATCAAATAAGGTTAAACCCTTGCATGCAAGAGGTGATAAAGAAATAAATCATCAAATGGTTAGATGCCGGGGTGGTCTACCACATTGTCGATAGTTCTTGGGTGAGTCCAGTGCAATGTGTTCCAAAGAAAGGAGGCATGACCGTGATTCAAAACGACAAAAATGAGCTCAACCCAATGATAATATTGACCAGGTGGAGAGTTTGCATGGACGACCGGAAGCTAAACAGTGCTACTTGCAAGGACCATTTCCATATGTCGTTTATTGATCAAATGCTTGATCGGCTAGAGGGAAGGTCATTCTATTTCTTCTTGGATGGATATTTTGGCTATAACTAAATCAATATCGCCTTGGAATATCAAGAGAAGAGAACATTCACATGCCCATATCGGACTATTTCCTTTAGCCATATGCCATTTGGTCTATGCAATGTCCCGACTACTTTTTAATGGTGCATGATGTAAATCTTCTCGGATATGGTGGAATATTTCCTAGATGTATTTATGCATGACTTCTCTTAGTGGGTGATTCCCTTGTGCCATGTCTTGACAACCTTATACAAGTGATCAAAAGATGTGAAGAAACAAACCTTGTGCTAAACTGGGAGAAGTGCCACTTCATGGTGGACGAGGGCATTGTTTTAGGCCACATAATTTCCGAACAAGGCATAGAGGTCGACCAGGCAAAGATCGAAATAATTTCCAAGCTTCCTTCACCCACTTCAGTTAAAGGTGTCCGAAGCTTTTTGGGGCACGCCGGCTTCTATAGGAATTTTATCAAGGACTTTTTAAAAATTGCAAATGCCATGTGTAATCTCCTTGAAAAATATGCAAAGTTTATATTTGATGAGAAGTGTCTCAAAGCTTTTGATGAATTGAAAGAAAATCTCACCACGGCAACTATTATTGCCAAACCCGATTGGTCCCTTCCATTTGAACTCATGTGTGACGCTAGTAGTGTAGCTATTGGAGGGGTGCTTGGTCGACGACATAACAAAATACTTCACGCTGTCTACTATGCTAGTGAGACACTGAATGGTGTTCAATAAAATTACACTGTGACTGAGCAAGAAGTTCTTTCCATTGTCTATGATTTTGAAAAAATTTGGGCCTTGGTCCAAAGTGATAGTTTGAACCAATCATGATGCTCTTCACTATCTCATGGCGAAGAAGGATGCCAAACCAAGATTGTTTTGGTGGGTCCTTTTGTTGCAAGACTTTCACTTTGAAGTTAAGGATCGAAAATGGACAGAGAATCAAGTTACGGATCACCAATCTAGGCTTGAAGAGGCAGGGAGACTAAAAGAAGACCTTGAAACCAATGATTCCTTTCCAAATGAGCACATATTGGCATTGTCTAGCACATTCGCTCCTTCGTATGCCGACATCACTAACTTTTTGGTTAGTGACCTTGTTCCCTATGGATTGGAAGTTCATCAAAAGAAAAAGTTCTTGTGGGAGTGTAGGCAATGCTATTGGGAGGAACCCCTCTTGTTCTGTATTTGTGCCAACAACATCATTCGGCGGTGTGTTATAGAAGATGAGGTAATGCTAATTCTCAAGCCATGCCATGACTCCCCGGTTGGGGGTCATCATGCAGGTAACTAGATTGTAGCAAAAGTGCTTGAATGTGGCTATTATTGGCCATCAATCTACCAAGATATAAATCAAATGGTCAAGGCATGCGATCAATGTCAAAGACAAGGGTCAATATCTAAAAGACATGATGCCTATGAAATTTGTAATGGAGGTCAAGATCTTTGATATGTGGGGGATAGATTTCACGGGCCCCTTCATGAGCTTTTATGGAATGACATATATCTTGGTGATTGTGGACTACGTCTCCAAATAGTTCAAGGCAATTGCCTTGCCCAATAATGAAGCATGGAGTGGGACCGCATTCTTGAAGAAGAACATATTTACATGGTTTGGTACCCTAGGGCCATCCTTAGTGATGGTGGTTCTCACTTTTGCAACAAGGCTTTTACCGTGTTGATCGAAAAGTATGGTGTAAAGTACAAGGTGGCCACACCTTATCATCCTCATTCAAGTGGTTAGGTTTAAGTCTCCAGAAAGGAGATCAAAAACATCCTAGCAAGAACTATCAATGCAGACATGACTGACTGGTCAAGGAAGCTAGATGATGCGTTGTTGGCATATCATACGGCATTAATGACTGCCATTGGCACCTCGCCATACCCGTTGGTTTTTGGTAAGGCGTGTCACTTGCAAGTAAAGCTTGAACACAAAGTCATGTGGGCATTGAAAAAGTTGAATCTTGATTGGGCCGAAGCTTCTAACCTAAGAATGACACAACTCAATGAGATGGAAGAATTCTGTCTCCATGCCTATGAGAGTGCATCCATGTATAAGGAGAGAAAAAATTTGTTCATGACAAAAAGATTTTTAAGCGGGAATTCAAATCCGGAGACTTGGTCTTACTCTTCAACTCAAGATTCAAGTTATTTCCAGGCAAACACAAATCCAAATGGTCTGGCCCGTTCAAAGTTGTGAGTGTATAACCCTATGGTGCTATTGAATTAGAGTCGAAGGATGGAACTCGAACTTTTGAATTAAATGGCCAACAAGTCAAGCATTACCTCGGTAGCATAGGAGAAAGGCATTTGATTGAACAATTTGATCTCAAGGATAGTCCTACACCAGACCCCACCACTTAGTAGCCCAAATGGGATCAACATCGTCGAGTCGCAATGTTAAATAAAGCGCTTCTTGGGAAGCAACCCATATGTGGTAAAAATCTTTTGTTAAGACTTTTAATTTTGGTAGATTTAGTGTGTTCGAATGCAGGTAGCCCAAAGTACCATGAAACAAGGCACGAGGACTAAGGTAAATGAAGAAAAGAAGGTTTCGTGGTTTGAGACAACTATGCGGTTGCATAATGACTTTGCAAACCACATAGTGGTCGCAAACACAATTAGAAAAAATGAAAAGTAAGGTCCTCAAAATGCGATAAGATTACAACTTCTACGGCCCGCATAAATCTTGTGCGACCCTAGAATGAATCGCAAACTAAGGTTGAGCAACCTAGTCATTAATCCATCGCATAACATATATGCGACTGCATAATGTGTTATGCAATTCACTTGCCCGCCACAAAACGCACGGGTACAAAACCCTAAACGTTTTTGATACTAGTCACACCCTCACTCTCATTCATACACAAGCACTGTCTAACACTAAAAAATCAAAAACAAAAAAAATAAGGAGAAGGAAAAGGAAATACCAAAAACACACACAATCACACAAAGCGGATAAGAATTTCATAGAGAATTCACCTCGTTCACATCTCAGATCCGATTTTTATATTACTCAAAACTCTGGTACGTCATTTTCCTCCCTATCTTTTGTAGTTAAGCGAATAATCTAATGTACTTGAACCCCCTCTTTCCCCTTATTCTCAAACCTTTGATGTGGGGATTTGGGTGGCTAATTTGTGGGAAATTTCTCAAAATTGAGTATTAGGAACTCTGTGCGTGAGTGAGGTGAACATTTTTAACTGAAGAAGACGATATTTGCGGTCCTCTTGATTGGTTTGTGGTCCACAAATTTGTCGCAATTGGAACCCTAGGTGGCCTGATGAAAAGTGATTCTACGGTTGAGTTTGCGATCGTAAAATTGTTTTGCGGACCGCAAAGTTATTGCAAACATGGTCAGAAAAATTGCCCATTTGGTGAGTGGAAATGCATCCAATTTGCGGCCGCATAACATATTTTCCAACCACACACACATTGTCAAATTAACGGGAATGGAACTAAAGAAGTCTCTATCATTACAATCACCTCCCGCTCGAGGAAACAAATGAGTTTTTGCTTTGAGCCAACAATAACAGCAATCCAAATGCTCCTAACCTGACACATCCAGAAGGACATCTGAGCATTCCTCGCAGTTGGAAGAGGAGGAATCACAGACCGATCTCGTGCCACCTATTGATCTTCATGCTGAAGCACGCTAGACAAATTTGGAAGATCTCGAGTTTGGGGTTACCGGCTCTCAGACCCTGTACATGGAGGGCTTAGTAAAGTGAAAAATACTGGAAGAGAAGCAGCTCAGCTTGAAAGTTAAAAAGAATATTACCCTCTTGTACTAGAAAACATCAAAAAGAGGAGGAGAGAGTCATTCAGCCAGGTCCCAGGAGAGTACAATGAGACACTCGCGCGGGAATTCTATGTTGCCTATGTTGCATCTAGGAACTCAGAAAAAAAGAGAAATTGTAGGTTCCTGGACATTGTTTTATTCCACGGAGTTAAAGTCCTCTCTGTGACATGATAAATCAATGATGTATACTTTGAGAAGTGGGAGCCAGGCACCGCAGAATATGATAAAAAGATTAAAATAAAGAATCCAAGTGTGCTTGGGTAGCTTCTGTTATAGACAAGGGAACTCCACCCTGGATTGCACCTAAACAAAATATCCATAAAAGGGATCTTACCCAAGAAGGTCGATACTGGCTGAGTTTTGTATGTTCCCATCAAATGCCCTCAAGAAATGAAACAGACATAAGCATTCAGAAAGGCAATCCTCATTGCATGCATCATGACATGAATTAAGGTTAATATGGGAGAGATTATATACCATGAGATTGGAATCAGAGCGAACCAGATAGCAACCTCACTCCTTTTTCCTCCTATCCCCAAATATGATCACATAGCAAAAGCTCTTCAGGATATCGATGTCACCCGGATAAATGATGTTGTAGATATAGTGGTCAACAATCCAACGGAGCCTTCGCTCACTTCCTCTCAAGACTCAGCAGCACCTACTGCTCCCTCACTGCCTGACACTCTCTTCGCACCAGCTACCTCCACATCCACTCCTAAGCAAACCACTATATAGCCATATGCTGCCTTACCCGCTCTATCACAACTAAGTCAACTAGCCCAACATGCCAATGCCAAGGTAGACAGACTGACATAGGAACTCCCAGTTCCCATCAGGCAAGCACTAGATTCTATCCAAACCTCAATCACCAATCTTCAACAGTAGCATCAATCCTATAAAGATCGACTCAAGTACTTTGAAGTGCAACTTGAGAGAGTTGAGCGAGGTGCAGCTGGAGATATGCCTCAACTCCATAAGGATGTCACTGAGCTGAAATCAGAGCTGCACAAGATACAGAATTTGGAGTCTGACTTTACCCCTTTTCTTCCACAGGAAGGTGAGCAAGGGCACTGGTACTGGAACTTCCCATATTCTGAGCTTGGACCTAGATTTCACAAAGCTTATGATAGGTCCGAAAACCTTGGGTACTGAGACTTCAAAGGTTTCAAATTTTGTTGTACACACTGACACTGCTTCAAAGGAGGGATTGGAGATTCTGAGGGGGAGACTGATGAGGAAGACAGTGAGGATGAGGAAACTGATGTAGAGGCATTGGGTGAGGAGACTGAGAATCAACAGGACAACAGAGGCAAACAAATTGATGTCTCTACATATACACAGGATGAAGAGGAAATAGTTGTGTAGATAATAATTGCACACTCTATTGCGGACATGGTCGCCAAGGCTACTCCATCGACCATGCAACCATTAATGGGAGAGAGTAGCAGCTCATAGGTCCCAGACGAACTCCACAGCAGGTAGAACTTCCCATTCTATCCTCAGATACCACCATAGAGTTCGAGGTTCTACTTGTTGCTTCCACAGTGTCAGCATTTGACCCCACAACTTCCACAGTGCCAGCATCGGACCCCACAGCTACCCCGAATATTTTAGCCCCTCATATCCCCTAGTGCGTCCCAGGAAGCCCTTAAACTTTACTTTTACATTCAATATGTATTGGGGACAATGCATGCTTTTTGCTTGGGGTGGGGTAGTTAATTTTTTATGAGAAATATGTACATAAACTCTTTACTTTAATAGTGTATATTGGTATATAGCAATGAATTCCCCTTAGTTTTTATTTTCCAAATTATTTTCCTAGGGTCTAATAGTAGAACCACGGTAGTAGCATGGAATGTTTTGACTTGTTTGGTGTTGATTGTTCTGGCTTCAAGCATGTAATGGGTTAAATGGTACACTTCCTTCTTTGTATATATCTAAAAAAACACAAAATGGTTAGTCATTCTTGTTAACTTGAGGCTCGCTCTTTGACTTTTATGCTTACTCAGAATCTTAAATATCATGTGATGAAAGCTTTGAGTTGCCTTGGGCTGAAACTATGTTGAGTCGAACAGTTCATGCATTATGAGTGAGTGAGGATTTTTATAAATAATGCATATGCTTCGCTTCTGATATCTATAACTTTCCCAGTTGGTTTCTTAGTGCAATTCTCAGGTTAATGATTAGGTGCTGAAATGATCTTAGGTCTCTTTGTGACTGCTAGCTAATTTGGACCAAATTGACCTCTCTAGTACATAAATTACCCTAGCTACCCCAGTTGAGCCTTTAACCTTTTATTTGGCTACCATATTACAAACATTTACCCCTTTGTGAAATAATTCCTTCTTTTGAACCCACCTCTCCTTGAACGATTAAGAATAAGGATAAAATCCTAAGTTGGGGGTCTCAGTGCAATGTGGATATTGTTAGGGTTGACTACTGTGTGCAGGAAAAAAACCTCAAAATTGTATATATGAAGAAACTCAAGCTCCAAAAATAAAAACAATTGTAAAAAAAAAAGAGAAAAGGAGTGGAGTCTTGTAGAAACTGAAGAAATACTTTGAGGTGGTCTATGTTGGTAAACTCAAGGTCAATAAGTGCTATATAGTAAAGAAGCAAAGTGTATGTAGAGTTCGAGGAGGGTATAGCCACCACATTCCCAAATATTCATCCAACCCGTCCCGAAGCCTATATTACAACCCGTGAAATTCCTTAGTGATCTAAATCCAATCATTCATGAGATAACAGCGAGTTAAAATAAGGGCAAGCACATGGATTGTTACTTGTAACATGTAGCTTCCGTTCCGAGTGCAAGAGTGCTTGATTGCATTCCCTGTACATATGTGTGAGTTGGGAGTTTTCTTTTTTGTGAGAAGGCATGAATTGCAAGATTTAGCAGAAGTTAGGTTCTTGAAGTATAATACAAGTGCACTCTTAGCTGTGGGTGGCATTTTGTCATTTTGGTTGAGGCTCGAATTTCACAAGTTGATTAGTTGAATTGTTAAATGAACGTTATCTTCCATGAAGGGTAAATAAAAGAAGTTACATGCTTGTTAGTTGATACTCAAAACCATCTACGGACATTGTTATTTTGTGATATATCGGAAATAGAAATAGTATAGAAAGGATAATTTTGTTTTAGTTACTTGAGCACAAGAAAGAGTCTAAGTTGGGGGTGTTGATGTGTCGTAGACTTTCGGCACTTTTGATACTAATTACATAGACTTTAGTTTGTCATTCAAAGCATTTTTAGTTAATTCTTATGAAGTTTTAGTCTTTTATTAGCACGAGACTTGAAGAACTAAAAAGATGGAAAAGAAGTCAAAAAACATAAAGGGGCAGAAATGCGGCAGGTCAGCGACCACGAAAGTGATGTGCGGACCGCAAACCCACCGCAGACTGAAGTAGTTCTTTTGTGCACTCAAGAGAAGATTATGCAGTCCATTATGTGATTGCATAAAACTTCTGCGTACCTCATAATGTCCGCATAATTGCAATTGGAAATTTGGCTTAACACTTTTGGGATGAAGTATGCGGTTGCATAAGTGTTATGCTGACCGTGGAACCGGAACGAAATGGAGATTTGGGCTTCAATACCTGTAATTATGAACAGCTTGTTTCAATTATAGGACCACATACATGGTCTGCGAGCAGTATGCGGTCGCAAAAGAGTTATGTAGGGGCAATTTTGTCCAATCTTAACCCCAACTTTTAGTCCGCTATAAATAAATTTACTAGGGTTTTTGTAGATCATTGAGCCTGAAAAATAGACCACATTGAAGGCATTTAATACACTATTATCTTGGAAGTTTTGACTTTATTTATTGCTTTGTTTTTGTATTCTAGTATGAGTAGCTACTTTTAAGTATTAAGGTTGTGGACCCTAAACGGGTGTAATATTAATGGGTGTTTAACATTGAACATATATAATGGTTGGTTGATATTTATTCATTTCTTATGCTTTATTTATTGTTGGTGGTTGCAAACATTGACTCATTCCATTTTTACTCTATCTTTACTTGGAAAAGTTGGTTAGGGTTTTGTAGAAGTGAATATCAAGAACTCAAGGCTTTAAACCTTGTTTAATAGAATCGCTTAGGAATAAGTGGTTCTACTTGGCATAAATTGGTTATTCTTAATTGAAACTCTTTTATATTTGGGAAAATCATAAAAAAAAAATAAAAAAAACTACCCAACTATTGATAAATATTGGATAGTTATTTAGAAACCATTTGCTTATCAAAGGTCCTTCCATTAGAAATATATCATATTAACACCGATAGCGTTACATTTTATTGATGACGACACAACCTTGGTTTTCTTAATAAAATTAATTACATTCTCACAACAAAATAGTTATATTGTTAATTCACAGTTATATCATTCTCTTTTTAAGCTAAAGGAGTAGAGTTATGACTTAAGTTAAGTTTCACACTATTCAAGTAACCTTTTCACACCTATTCCCTATGGGATTCGACCCCAACCTTGTTAGGTTATTATATTTGACACCGACCACCTTACACTATTTATTTAAGTGTAATTTGAGTGTATCAATAAGCAGAGTCCCAGTACAAAGTGCGGACCGCACAATTATTAAGCGACCGCAGAAACTACTCAAGAGCCAAAGTTCAGAGAGTTCATTTCAAGATCAGAAAGAAATGCGGACCACACAATAATTGTGCGGCCACAGAAATTAGCTATGTGACCGCATTTAGGAAATGTGTGGTCCGCAAAAATGCCCAGCGCCGACGCACCTAGAATTGTGCGGACCGCAGAACAAGAGAGATGCGGCCACAATCCAGAATTGTACAGCCACAGAATCAACTCCTATCAAGAACTAAAGAGAAGTGCGTACCGCACATATAATTTTGCGGCCGCAGAACCTCCGAAAATGTATTTTTGTCCGAAAATTTCAGCTTTGTATAAATAGACTGCTTTCACAAAATTAAGTTAAGTGTTGAATATTGAAACTCCTGTAGTCATTTTTTCTTACTGTTTTAGGAAAATTTAGCTTACTTTGGTGAATTAACATTGAATTTTTATCTTTTAGTCTTTCAATATGAGTTTTATCATCTTTTCTTCGCTAGTTTGTTCTATAACCATTATGAGTAGCTAGACTTTTAACTATGGTTGTGACCGAAACCTAGTGTATATACCTAATGGGTGTTTAATTTATGGGTTTTTTATGGTTGGGTGTTTATTATTTAGCCTTATTATTTCTTTTAATTGTAGAATTAATGGTTGCAAATATTAGTTTATGCCCATTTGACTTGATCTCTTCATGAGAAAGAAAGACTTAGTCTAGGAAAACAAGGCAAACAAGAATTCGGAATGAAATCAAGAGATTGGTAGTCTCAATTAAAGGATTGAACCTAGAGATAGTAAGCCCCGATTTGAGCATTTTATCAACTATTTTGTTCAATACCCATTTAGACTTAAGGAAGCCAAATTGGCAAAAATTACTCTCTTACCGAGAGGTATTAAGTGGGTACTTAAGTGCTGATATCTGTAATACATCCCAACCAATAATACAAGATTTAACGTCTACAACCCGTTAGCCAAACACCTGGGTGGAGGTCATAGCCCTAGCCCTTTTTATACTATTTGAAAACAACAACAAAAACAAAATTTCTTAGTTTCAATTATTTGAATCGCAATCTTAGTTTAATCTAGACCTAGAATCAACTAAATTTATGGAAGGGTAATCAAAGATAGTTCAAGCTCATTCACCAATATACTTCTAAATCCAATTCATATAGCTCCCTGTGAAATTCAACCCTGACTCTAAGTTGGGTAATACTATTGCATCGACTGTTTTACTACCTCGAATAGGGGTGTGACTTGGACGAGATCACCAGCCTACACAAAATTTCGGCTTTATGAAAGATATTCTGCAGGGGAAAGGTGGTCACCAAAGCTATCGGGACATATTGGAAGTAAGGCCTTAGCATCCGACCGGCTATTACGAGGGCTAAGGCTAGCTTCTCCAGATGTGGATAGCAAGTTTATGCTCTCGTTAAAAGTCTACTAACTTAATAAATAGGAGATTGTGTACCTTCACCCACACGGACCAAAATGGCATTTATCGTTACCTTCGAGACTGCTAGGCAAATTAATAGTTTTTTGCCTTCCTCTGGCTTCGATAGTAATGAAGGACTTGACAAATACCTTATCAAATCGCTTAAATCCTGCTAAATTCTGGGGTCACATTTAAAAAATTTCTTCATTTTGAGTAACAAAAATAAATGATGGCATTTCTCTAAAGACCTGAAAATGAGCCTGCTCAAAGCGACCAATCGCCCCGTGAGCCTCTACACTTCTTTTACGCTTGATAGCTAGTTTGGGATGTCTTTGATGCCTTTGATTTTTTTGTGGTCAACCTCAATCCTTCTTGTGACACTAGGAATCCTAGGAACTTGTCGTAACTCACCCCGAACGCACACTTCTCGGGTTAAGATTCATGTTATGCTTCCTTAGGATGTCAAGAGTTTCTTGCAAGTATTTAAGATGATCACCTACATTCAAAGATGTAACAAGCATATCGACTATATAAACTCCCATTGTTTTCCCTGTTTGCTTTTTTAAAAAAATTCTTACGGCCATTGATAAGTGGCTCCGGCGTTCTTTAGCCCGAAAGGTTTCACATTATAGCAATATATGCTGAAAATTGTTATGACCGAAGTTTTTTCCTGATCCTCCAGGTTAATATTAATTTGATTGTACCCGGAGTAAGCATCGAATAAACTCATTTACTCATTTCCAGTCGGTGCGTCAATTATTTGATCAATGTTCAGCAATGGGAATGAGTATTTTGGGCATGCTATTTAAGTCCTTATCTGCGCACATGCGGAATTTATTATTCTAATTTGGAACTACTACTGTGTTAGCTATATAGTTTGGATACTTTTCTCGGATTAAACCAATATCAAGTAGTCGGGTTACCTCTTCTATGATGAATTTTTCTATGGCCTAGGCAAAAGGACGTTTGTTCTGTCTTATTGGAGGAATGCTGGGATCCAAACTTAGCTTGTGTAAAGCCACTTCCAGTAGGATATCTATCATATCCACATGAGATCATGTTAAACAATCGACGTTAAATTTTAGAAACTCAAATAAATTTAGAACTTAGTTCGGGTAGCAGTCTTGTCCCCAAGTGGAATATCCTCTCGAAGAACTTCTTGAATAATGTGACTTGATCAAGCTCTTCCACTGTGGAAATTGTTGTGTCCATCTCTTCTGGTACCTGGAAATACCTTGGCACCTGATAAGATTCGGAAACCTTGTCCCCCTAGTTGACTTCTCTTGACTCGAGAAGAGGCACCGGTTCCTGTAATTTCTATGTCGTACGTTCCTTCTCTTTGCTACTAGAGACTGAAATTGCATTCATCTCCCTTGATGTTGGTTGGTCAACTCTTCTTTGTTTAATTCCCTCGGGAGTTAGGAATTTCAGTAATTGGTGATATACAGACTTCATCTCGTGCAACCATGATCATCCCAGGATATTGTTATAGCTCATATCACCATTTACCACCTCGAAAAGGGTCGTCTTCATCACCCCTTCAGCATTTATAGGCAGTGGGATTCTCATGGTGTTGTCATGCTTGCGAGGTTAAATCCAGCAAGGAGTTTTAGGGCCGGAATGATTCTTTCGGCTAGTTTGGCTTGCTCTAATACCCTCCATTGTATATGTCCAAACTCCTGGATACACCAGAACATGTTTGATTTTGAAATCTAATACATTTAACGAGATTATCAATGTGTCATTGTGCGCTAGCAACAATCCATTTGTTTCCTCCTCCGCGAAAGCGATATCGTCATCATCGACTTCCCAAAGCCTCTTACTATGGGTTACTGACACCTTTGTCTTTTATGCCACCGAGAATGTAACCTCGTTAATATTGTCCCCCCCCTCCCC
>MU742402.1:27730-54683 GCA_026770625.1 Nicotiana glauca
ATCGTTAGGCACGCGGGATCTTCTCCTGCTTTTGAGGGCTCCGTGTTGTCACGATTGCTGCCGCAATTATTTTTAGCCCGGTCACTTAAAAGTTCCCTTAGATGGCCATTTTTCAGCACTGTTGCCACCTCTTTGCGTAGGTGAAAGCAGTCCCCAGTCCGGTGACCATTTGTCATGTGCTATTTGCACCACAAATTAGAATCCCTCTAGTTGGGATCAAATCTCATTATATTTGGGAACCATGCTACTTTAATGTTGCTCATAGCCAATACCAACTCTACTAAACTGACGTTGAAGTTATATTATGAAAGTATGAGGTAGGAAGAATATCGAGAACCCAACATCTCCTTGTCCTGTAACGACCTATTATTCCATTTGCGATCAATTCTTCTATCGGTAGCGAACTTGTTCGTCGACCAAAAACCTCTACCGTGCCCTTTGTCCCGTTCATAAGGAAAAAATTGGCTCCTCCAAGATCGTAAATCTGTGTCAAAAATGTCTTTTGACTTCTCTTTATTATCCTCCCAATCCCGACCCATAACTGATGCCGGGAAACCGAGCTGATCATCCTCAATCCTTATCTTAAACTCGTGTCGGTAGTGAACATCCGTGATAAGTTGGTATTTTACCAAGTTATATTGTCTTTAACCCTATATTTTTGCTATGTTTGAGTGATAACATTACGTGTTTAATGTCATTTACTTCTATATTACTGCTTCTATGTGATTTAGAAGTGATCTTGAAAAAAACAAGTGAAATGAGTCAAAAAGATGCTAAAAAGAAGAAAATCTGGAAAGGGCCCTCAGTTGTCGCAAATGCGACAAAAAGCCTGGGAAATGCGAACTAAGCAGAGTTTGGAATTGCGAGTAACCCGTCGCAATTGTGAAGGAAGACAAATTAATCAATCTTCGCAAATGCTAAATCAACCTATGCATTCAACCTTCGCAAATGCGGAGGTCAACAGTATGGTCATGGTTCGCAGTTACGAACTTTTGTTCGCAAATGCAAAAAAGTGTGCTTCAGTTCTGGGCAATTCTGTAATCTCACATTTTCGGCCCCAATACATTTAATACGCAACATAGCCTATTGGAAAAAGATCTTTTGGCTTATTTTCAGTCTTAGGGCTAGAGAGAACAAGGTTTGAAGCTAGGGTTTATGCACTTACACTTGGGTTATGAAGATTTGAAGATTGTGGTTAAGAATTTCTTACTCCTTTGTACTCATTACTTCATTTTCTTGCTTTGTATTAAATATCTAAGTGTGTACTATAGTATTCAACACTTGAAGCTTGTTTGTGGAAATAATCATACTTAAAGTGTGGATTAAATATCTTGTTGTGCTTATGTATTGAATGATTTTTATCCTTTTATGAAGTGAGTTATTGTTCCTTTAATTATTCTTATTCTTTATATTTTCAAAGGGATTAGCTAATCCTAAGACTCGCCATTAACTTTGAATTAATTTTGGGAAAGATTAATTAACAAGAACTTGAGGTTTTAACCCTCATTTTATAGATTTTACCTAGGGATAGGATTGAACTACTTGTAGCCATATCCGGGTGTGTCTAGTCTCTTAATTGTTTTAGGGATAATTCAATAAGGAAGTCTTGCTAGTCTCTGGAAGAAGCTAATATAGAATTATTACCCGTGGCTAATTAACATAAACTCGCTCATATTTGTTAAATTGTGAAATACATTGGATCGTTACTTGAGTGTAATTCCCGATGCATCTATACTTGTAGCCATTTATCATTTTACTTGCTTTCTAGGTTAGTTTACATTTTCGCTTTTTGGGTATAAATATTTTCTAAAACCAATTCTAAGTGTTTGGCATTGCATAACAAGTGATAATTCTCTTACATTCCTAATCGCCTACATATTGTTCTCTGTGGGATTCGACCCCGACTCATAGTTGGGTAAATTATATTGCATGCGACAATGTCCATTTACTTTTTAGTAGTGGATTTAGACGTCATCAATACGCCCAAGTTGTTTCCTGGAACTCGAGCAAACTATCTTTCAACTTCTGAAAGGCATCAGAACTTCTCGGATTCAGCCTCTTGGTGAATGCTTCAGCCGCCCATTCATCTGGAATAGCTAGTAGCAATAGCCTTTCCTTCTGGAACCTAGTTACAACTTCTCACAACAACTTGGGCTCTCCTTGTGCAATTCTGAATATATCATACTTACAGGAATATACCTTTCTGGCCCAGGCATGGACCTTATGAAAGAATCCATGAGCATCTTAAAGGAGTCTATGTAATTCCCGGACAAAATAAAATAGCACGTCAAGGCTCCCTTTCGGGAGATTCTCTCCGAATTTCTTCATCAAAACTGACTCAATCTCATGAGGAGCTAAATCGTCCCCTTTCACCGTCGTTGTGATATGCTCCTAAGGATCTGAAGTTCCATCATATTTTGGAACGTCTACCAATTTAAACCACTTCGGGATCAATTCTAGTGCCAAGTTTGGTTTGTACGGCAATTGAGTGTACTTTCTTAAGTACGTCCATTTTAGCACTGGTGGTGTGCCCAGATTTTTGTCTATGCAGGCATTCACTTCCCTCATAAACTGTTGAGTTTTTTTTTAAAGGGATCGCTCTCATTGTTGTGACAAATCCATTCCCCGAGACCTTTTGAAGCCGACCTTGCCCCTCGAAGGTGTTGTTGTTGATCCTTCGTGTTGTTTAATTTGCGGGAGAACCGGGAGATACTGGAGCTCGTCTATTTACGTTATTGGAAGCACCCAATAACATTTGCTTTAGCTCTATCATAACCTTATCCTTCTGTGTGCGATGGACCAAAATAGCCTTTTGTTGCTTATGCAATACCCTCATTGTTTTGATGACGTGCTCTTTTTCAGCATCATCAAAAGTCGCCTCTTGAACATGTCGCACGTACCGCCCAGCAGGTATTATTGATTGAATCCTCGTGGTGAAGCTCAAGGTTGTGTGTGTTGGTAATACCATTACCTGCCATTTTTTATGATTTTGCTAAGAACAATAATCAAACGTGTTAGTAAAAGAGGCAAGGGCCAACTTAATTACACAACTATCTAAGCCTCACGGTGGGCGCAAACTGTTTGCCCGTAAAATTGTACAGTTGAATATATACATGATTTATAGACAAGTTGATCCTAAACTAATAGATGAATTAGACAAAAATATAATACATAGCCTTGAGAAAGAGATAAAATAGCAGAAATTATAATTCCGGAAACATGACTTTCGGGGACAATAACAACGACATCAGTAAATTAGAAGATAAAATTATATTGAGCTTTGAATAGATTGTTGCATATTTTTTCAGAAAATTCGTGTCCAATACGATGATAAGAGAGCTCATTATTTATAGTTGCACCTAGGAATCAATGTCCTAGGATCAAGCTCCTCTTTAGTGACAATTATGAGGGCCATTGAAGAATGTGTAACGGAAGGCAGTGAATGCCATATTCCTTATAACGGTCTGCGTACTTAATGCTATAGAATATTCCTCATTAAATTCTATTGGGTGCCAGGCATTTTATTCATCTTTATGAATATCATTCTCTCTGGTAACAGACGGAATCGTTGCCAGATTCGATTACCTTCTTCTTAGGCTCCACGTGTCACTTCCTCGTGCTATAGCTTAATATAAACATAGTTTACCCTATACATGGAGTTATGTTGAAACAAGGAAACCAGTAAATAGGAAAGGGGAATAAAAACCAAATGCAAAAATAAAAGAAGACCATTAGATACAAACTCAAACGGTTACTCTCTTCTCGTCGTCAATGTTATTGGGGATGCTCATGTGTATTAGTTGTCATCTGGGTTCAACACGTGTTGCGTTGTGTGTCCTATTTGTAAGAAGAATTAAAAGCAAAACATTAAAACAACAAGAGTACCCTTAGATTATATGTTTATACTAGAAAACACACATGTTGACCTAAAGGTGCATGTGCTCCTCACAGGGAACAACGCAAACAAAACGCTCACCTGAGATAAGAAGAAGCTCAAATATGAAATAAGGAAACCAAGGTAAACTAATCAGGAAAAGGGGAAAAAATAAATGCAAAAGGAAATTAGATTATTTAATGAAGATAAAAGGTGAACTCGACTTGATCTACAATGGAGGAATCGAAGGTTCTAGAGAAAACTCTCAATCTCTGGATGAGAGATAAATGAGATTCATTTCTAGAAATCATGATGTGATTACAATGCTAACTCTCTTATATATACATCTGAAGTTAGTATTTTACATTTCACTAACTAACGCGACACAAGTAACTAACTAGTAAGAAAAATAGCTCAACTAACTACCTATTCTGTAAATTAGTTATAAATAACTAACGAGCCCACATGCTTCTCACGTGCTCCTCTTTCTTTCAATACTACCTCTCAAGATAGATGGTGAGAATAGGTTGAGCACACCTAGTGTAAGGCCCCGTAAAAATTTGTGCTCAAAACCTAGTAGCTCGTAGTGTCAAGTTCTGAATATGTGTTGGGAATGTGTAAGATTCTTGCCGCGGTTCAGATCCTTTGTATTGATTTAGCATTTAAAAATCAAAAAGTCAAAGTTTTTCAGAAAAGTGTTGTTATGCCGTCCAGAATGCGATCGCAAATCAAGTATACGGACCGCATTTCTGCCGCAGAGTGAGCCAGTGTGTTAGTCAAATCTGGGGTCAAAATGCGGTCCATTATGCGATCGCATAACTGATATACGGACTGCACAGTCATCGCATAATCATCTTGAAATTTTGTAAAGGATAATTATGCGGTGCATTATGTGATCGCATAACGTGTATGTTGACCGCATTTCCGCCGCAAATCCAAATAGAATGTTCAGAGTTTTGGAGAGCTTTGCGGTGCATTATGCGGACCGCATTTCAACTCTGCGATCACAAACTGCGACCGCAAACCTGACTCGGGCTCCTATTTTTCTAAATTTTAAACCCGACCCCCTTTTTAATAAAACACCCCAATCCCTCATTTTAACATACTTTCTGAACAAAATAAGAGAGAGGGAAGAGAGGGTTCTTGAGAGAGAAAGTTCATTTTCACCAATTTGATTTTCAAAGTCACCCAGAAAATTTCAAGTAATTGTCTTGACTTCCATTCTTGCAGGTAAAATTCCCAACCCTTTTTTATTAGTTTTCATATTTAAATAAAAAAAGGAGATTCTCATGCATTGATTCTTGAAAACAAAAGTGGAAATACACATGCATGTCCTTTAAAATAAAAAATCTAGTAAGAAGAATTGAGTAGGAGTAAAGAATTGTAAAATAAGGGTTGATATTCTCAATAAGTTCGGGTAGTAATTGTGAGCTTAAATTCTAAGTTATATGTGTTAACTTGTGAACTAGATTGATGTTGCTAGACTGTTTGTTGAGTTGAAAGTAGAAGTTAAGAAGGAAATTCGGCTCCAGGTATGTATGGCTCACTTTGACCTTTGTAAAGTCACTTTGTTTGGCATACGAATATTTGGTATGTGATGCCTATGTGAACAATTTGTGAATTTTTGTGATTGATATGCCTTGAGTGTTCATGGTTAAGTCTCCCGATATAATGGTATAAGTAAATGGCAACAACCAAATGTGTGTGTGTGTGTGAATGTGTTTATGTGGTAAGAGCTGTGTAACAAACGATGGAAAAAAATCGTAATTGATGCAATTAAAACAACTGGGGTAATATCATATATGGCTTGTCGTGGCAATTATCGTTGTGACTTAAATTGTACATGGGCTATTGTTTATGATGGAAATGGTATTGATGTTTATGAAAATTCTTGTGAATTGTTGTTGTTGTTATGTGAAATGTGGTTTGTCTGGTGGGATCGAGTTGCGCGCCGCAACACGAAGTAATAATGTATGGGTTATGGTGATAAGGTGAAATATGATTTGTCCGGTGGGATCGGGTTGCGCCCGCTGCAACACAAAGTAATAAGGTGCGGGTTGTGGTAATAAGGATGGCCGAGGTAATAAGTGTGGAAAAAGTGATCGAAATCACTATTGAAATGAAATCATTCATGTGACGGAAAATGTTGAAAGGGAAAAAGGAGAGATTGTGAAACTTGTTTGGCTTTGGTTGTTCCTTTCATGTGTACTTGATCGTTAATTCTATTGCTATCTGTTACTTGTGTGTTATTTGATTTTACTTGGGGCAAGGTTTATTCATACATACTAGTACTATTCAAATGTACTGACGTCCCTTTTGCCGGGGGCGCTACATTCATGTTATGATTGTAGGTGGATCTATAGCAAGTACTCCAGTCCACCAACAGTAGCACTCATTCACTCCCGTCAGCTATATTGGTGAGCCCTTTTTCCTCTCGGGGCCCTGTGTGGCTCATGCCACTTTTCTTCCAGAGTCTTATTTGTGGTATTTGTGTAAGGTATAGTTATAGCCTTGTTAGCGGCAAGTATTGCAAAACTTTTTTGTATCCTTAGAGGCTCCATAGACAAAAAACGTGGGTTATGCACTTATGTATTTTATATTTGGGCAATGTAACTTGTAAACCTCGCTAAGTAACCATATATGTTATGTATGTTTTGTAAAAAGGTATTTTAATTATAAATGGCAATTTCCTTTGATTAATGAGTAATGAGAACACGGGGCATCATGTGGGATAGGAAGGGCAGCCAGATCCGCTTGACTGGGGCTACCCGGTCGAGTGCCGGTCATGTCCCTCGGTTTTGGAGCGTGACACCTAGCTTGTTCACTAGATACTCATGTTGCGATGTTCCCAGAGCTTTGGTGAATACGTCAGCCTCTTGATCCTATGACATCACATATCTTGTCTTCACAATTCCTTGTTGAATCCTTTTTCTGATGAAGTGCAAGTCTATTTCTATATTTTTGTTTGTTCATGTAATATAAGATTCACAGCAATTTTAATTGCTGCTTTACTATCACAGTTCAATTCAACTGGTAAGTCAACTTCTGCACCCAATTCTCTACAAAGCCCAGTTAGCCATAGAATTTCTGAAACCCCTGCTGCCATTCTCCTATACTCAACTTCTGCTAAGCTTCGTGACAATCTGCATTTCTTCATTGATTTCCATGACACCAAGGAGTCTCCTAGATTCACTATATATCATGTCACTGATCTCCTAGAAACTAGACATGATGCCCAATCTGCATCGCAGAATGCAGTAAGTTTTGTTGAGCGGTTTGAGCTCATTTGCAGTTCTTGTCCTGGACAACCTTTTATGTATTTGACCACTCCAATTATTGTATCTATGTGTGATCTTCTAGCACAATACATGAACTGACTAAGTACATGTACTGCATAACTTATATGCGGCCTTGTCATTGTGAGACACAATAGTTTCCCTACCAATCCTGCATCCCCTAACGTCTCATCACCTTCATAGTTATTCTATTTATCATATTCAGCATCACATCTCTGATTACATTCCATTGGTGTGCTTGCTGGCTTTGATCCTGTCAAGCCAAGTTCACTAATCAATTCTTAGTGCAAATTTATTCTGATTTATCAAGATCCCTTGTTTGGATCTAGCTATCTCAATTCCAAGAAAGAACCGAAATTCTCCTAGGTCATTGATCTTAAAGCAGTGTTGCAGCATTTCTTTAGCTTCTAAAATCATCTTCTAATCATTCCCAGTTATGAGGAGATCATCTACATACACCAAGATGATTACCATTCATGTGCCCATTCTTTTAGTGAACAGTAAGTAGCCAAAATATCTTTGTGTGAAGCTTGAGCTTATAAGAGATTCAGTCAACTTTAGGTTCCACTATCGTGATGCATCTTTCAGATCGTACAAGGATTTTTGTAGCCTGCATACTTTCTCCCCCTAGCTAGTAAATCCTTGTGGCGAGCACATATGCACCTCCTAAGTCACATATCCTTGTTGGAATATATTATAAACATCTAATTGGTGCATGCTCCAGTTATGTGTTGCAGCTAATATTAATACAACTCTAACTATCACACTTTTAACCAGTGGTGAAAAGGTTTCTTAGTAATCTAGTACTTTGATTCGGTTGTACCCTTTTTTCACTAGCTTTGCCTTGAATTTTTCCACTTAACCATTTGCCTTGAAGTTTATCTTGAGCACCCATTTGCATCCAATTGGCGCATTGCCTTTTGGTAAGTCCAGCAGTGACCAAGTGCCATTTTCTTTAAGAGACCAAGTGCCATTTTTTTGTTTATTTCCTAAATTCATGCCCCTTTTATTACACAACTCCATCAGATAATATTGTAGAGTATGCTTTGTTGACACTTGAAACTGGAGTTATCATTAGAATTTGACTTCTAGGCTGACTATAAGTCTCATTTTTCCCATAAGAAATTGCAGTAGACTTTTTGGTACTCAAAATTTTTAGCATAACTTTTGGATTCTGGGCAAAAAAAACCCTAGGCAAGGCATGAGAGCATCATACTCTTCCTAGAGATCTGTCATCTTAGTAAAGTAAGCTGAAAGTGAGGAAATCCCTTGGGACAATGTAGCTATTTCCTTATGCAGATAGAAAATTCTCTATCCATCTACTTTATTATATTTATCCTTTAGATTTGTCCACACTCTATGCGCACTAGACTTGTATACAATTTCACGAAGTAGTTCTTTGCTTACAGCATTCATGATATAAGACAACACTATAGCATTGAACTTTTCCCATAGCTCATGTAAGAATTGATCAAATTTATTTTTTTGTGCATCTTCTATCCATAAAACCTAACTTGCTTTTACCAGTTAATCCAATTTTCATCGACCTACTCCACAGTGCATAATTCTCTGTGCTAGTTAGTTGGATAGAGATTAAAAAGCTACCTGGTATATCATATGATTGTAGGAACAAAGGATGATGATGATCTATGGTGATCCCCCCGCCACTTCCAGCTAGAATTTGTTCATCAGTCGCCCTGGATGTTAAAAAATAATCAAGTTAACTTCCCTTTGCATTGATTCTGGACTTCGCAGACAGCTCAATTCAGAAAAAAACAATTTGTAGAAAAAAAATTCAAACCCTGGCTCGATCAAGTAATATTTTCGATCTTCCAGCGAAACTCAAATCGCAGCAATTAGAATAAATATCCTCAATACATGGTGATCCAGATCCCCTGATGTGATACCATAATGAAGATCGGAGGTGAAGTGGAGTTGACCTACAATGGAGGAATCAAAGGTTCAAGATAAAACACTCAATCTGTGTATGAGAGAAAAATTAGCTTTATTTCTAGAAAGTATAATGTAATTACAATGCTAAATCTTCTATATATTCAATTGTGATTAGTATTCTATATTTCACTAACTAACGTGACACAAGTAACTAACTGACTAAGAAGAAGAACTCAACTAACTAACTATTCCATAAATTAGTTATAACTAACTGACGAACCCACATGCTTCTGACGTGCTCCTCTTTTCTTCAATACCATTAGATATAAACCCAAGTGATTAAATTTGACGATCCAATTTTCCGTGCTTTTGAGGCCTTGAAAATCTCGTTTTTAGTCGCCTCGATTTGTGTGCGCAGTCCGGGCGCGTACCCAGAAAGCTTAAAAATGAATTCAGTGTGAAAAATGATGAATTTTGATATTAATATGATTAAAGTTGACTTTGGTCAACATTTTGGGTGAACGAACCCCGACCCATGATTTGACGATCCCGGAGGGTCCGTAGAAAAATATGGGACTCGAGCGTACGCTTGCATTCGAAATCCGAGGTCCCGAGCTTGATAAATGTATTTTTAAGAGAAATTATTTTTCTGAAATTTATATGGAAATTTAAAATGAAAATAGATTAGAAAGTGTTGGTATCGGGCTCGTATTTTGGTTCCGGTGCCCAGTACAGGTCTTATATGTGGTTTAAGCGCTTCCTATGAAATTTAGATGAAATCGGACGTCATTTGACATGCTTCGGACCTAAATATCTAAAATGAAAGTTTAAGAAGTTTGATGAAAAAGTGATGATTTTGAGGTTTGATTCCTCGTTTATGATGTTATTTTGGCGATTCGATCGCACGGTTAAGTTCGTAGGATGTTGTTGAGTTAGTGTGTGTGTTTTGTTAGGAGACCCGAGGGCTCAGGAGTATTTTCGGAGGTGTTCGAGGTGGTTTTGGACTTAGGGAGATGGCAAATTTACTGCAATATTTACTCAGGGATTTCCTTCTATGCGTTCGCGACATTCATTCCGCGTTCTGGCCCTCACAAATGCATAAGGTTATTTGATTGTGAGGGCCCAGCTTTACCCCCCTTCATCACGTTCGCATGCACACCACCGCGATCGTGAAGCCTTGGTTCTTCTTTCAGCGCATTCGCGTACCCAATCTCGCGTTCGCATAGACCAAAGTCTTGGACCCCCAGCCTTTCCTTCTACGCGTTCACGTTCGTCTTTCTGCAATTGCTATGCCTTAACCCATATACCCTTCGCGAATGCGGCCCCCTTCTCGCGAACGCAAACGGCATTTTTGCCCAGTGATTTTAAAAGCTCAAAACATAACCTGTGACGGAAAATTTCACAAAAAAATACACACGAGTTCATCTTCTCCATAGCAGATAGGCGATTTCTACAGCTTCCCTTCACCAAAGCTTCTTGGGTAAGTATTGTTTAACTTGTTTCCTTCAATTTCTTTCATAATTTATCAAATTCCTAAGCCTAGGGTTGAAATTGGGAGAAATGGGTAGAGTTAAGGTTTATCAATTTTCTTTGATTTAAACCTCGTTTTTGGGTCGAATTTGAAAACAAATTGTATATTCGGGCTCGTGGGGGAATGGGTGACATGGAATTGGTTCGAACCTCGGGTTATGACCAAGCGGACCCAGTGTCAATTTTTGGAACTTCGGGAAGAAAGCTTAGAAATATATATTTAGGCATTGGGCTTGATTTGTTTGGCTATTATTATAAAGTCGTTATTTCATAGATTTGATTGAGTTGAAGCCGAATTGATAGGGAAAGCGGTTATTGTGGATTGATCTAGCCGTGGAAGTTGAGGTAAGTGTTTGATCTAACTTTGGCTTGAGGGAATAGGATTAAAGTATTGTTTGTAAATTGCTAATTGTCGAGTACGGTGTAAGGGCATGGTGACGAGTATCTATACACTGATGTCTAGCATGACCGTGAGTCCGCATATTGTGTTTATTCCTATTTTGTTGTGACTCTTCCTTGTGAAATTGATGATTTCTATATAATGTGAAAAGTATGAGAAAGAATTATTATTTGTGAACCCTTTGGAGCGTTGGCTCGAATGATAAAGTAATTATGGAGTAAGAAATGAAAGAAAGAGAAAGAAATATGATTATTCCCTTGCCAGGCTGTATTCGTATATTGATTATCTCCCTTGCCGGGATGTGAAAGTTAGTGTTTTTGTTCCCTTGCCGAGACTTAACTTTTTACTTGTGTTTCCCTTGCCGGAACTTCTATTACTGTTTGTCTATCCCCTCGCCCCATTGGTTGTGGTTGTTGCTTGGGTGAGGAAGAGTGATAAAGCATGAAGGTTGATGACGTGCACGATTTGTGTTGAGGATATGTTAATTCACGAAGGAACATTCCGTGCCATGTTTTAATTACTAATGCACGAAGGGTCATTCCGTGCCATGATATGAGTGTTTATGTGAGGAAAAGTACGAAGGTTGATGCCATGCACTTTATTTGATTGTTTTGGTGAGAATGAGAGTAAAAGCACGAAGGATGGTGCAGTGCAACTGTTGTTTAACTACTCTCATTGACATTGTAGTTGTACCGTAATATCCTTTATTTATTGATTTTGTATTCTAAACTGTTACATCCCCTATGACATTGTAGTTGTACCGTAATATGCCGTGACTCTGTATTCTCTTCTCTCTCTATATATATATATATATATATATTGAACTGCACTAGTTGGTTTTGGTAGTCTTGTCTAGCCTCGTCACTACCAGCACATGGGGTTAGGCGAGGCTCTTACCAGCACATGGGGTCAGTTGCGCTGATGCTACACTCTGTGCATCTTTTTACACAGATCACTGAGCCGGAGTAGCTTTTGCACAGCAGTAGGAGTTTTAGGAGCTGACTTCAGTCCAGATATCCCGAGGTAGCCTAGCTGGCATCCGCATGGTCCGAAGTCTCTTCTATCTTTACTTTAGTTTATTATCCTTTGTACCGGAACAAATAGAATTATATTTTTATTCAGACATTGTATTTAGAATTCTCTAGACGTTCGTGAGTTTGTGACTCCAGTTCTTGGGTAGAAGATTTTATTAAACTTCCGCATTTCTTTCAGTTAATTATATTTGAGACTTCCAGTTTATCATATTATGCTTCGTTTTCATTGAATGGTCGATATTTGCTAAAAGAAGTAATTTAAGTTGGCTTGCCTAGCTCCTATTAGTAGGCGCCATCACGACTCCCGAGGGTAGAAAATTCGGGTCGTGTCAAGTTAGTATTAGAGCACTAGGTTACATAGGTCTCATGACTCACGGACAGACTTATCAGAATCTGAGGGATCGGTACGGAGACGTCTGTATTTATCCCCTAAAGGCTACAGAGTAAGGAAAATTTTACTTTTGTTCTTTCTTATCGTGCGATTATGTTTCTCAATACTGATTGTCTTTCTATCCTGTTCTTTCGCAGATGGCGAGAACATGTGCTTCTTATTCTACCGTGCAGCAGGCCGAGCCCCCAGCAGTAGCTCCTACGAGGGGCAGAGGGCGAGGCCGAGGCCGTGCCAGAGGCCGAGGCAGGGGCATAGCTCAGCCCCGAGTAGCAGTCCCATAGGTGGAGCCTCATGTTGGTTATGACGAGGAAGTTCAAGCCCCATTATCTCCGGTCGGCCCATCTCAGGTCCCAGAGGGGTTTATAGCCACCCCAGTTCTTCAGGACGCTTTGGTCAGGTTGATAGGCTTCATGGAGAGCGTCTCTCGAGCGGGTTTTCTCCCAGTAGTACCAGCCACTTCTCAGGCTGGAGGAGAGGTTCAGACTCCTACTACATGTACTCCAAAGCAGGTAGCTCCCCAGGCTCATGTTCCAGTGGTTCAGCCAGTTGTGGCAGTTCAACCGGGTATTGTGACTCAGACCGGTGATGAAACGGCTATGTCCGCGGATGCTTTGTGGAGGCTGGATAGGTTCACCAACCTCTTCACCACCACATTCAGTGGTGTTTCTACAGAGGACCCCCAGGATTTCTTATATAGCTGCCATGAGGTACTTCGGACTATGGGTATTGTGGAGACCAATGGGATCGACTTCGCCACCTTTCGTCTATCTGGATCCGCCAAGACTTGGTGGAGGGACTATTGTTTAGCCAGGCCAACAGGGTCGCCATCTCCGACTTGGGACCAGTTTGCAAAGTTGTTTTTGGAGAAGTTTTTCCTAGTTACTCAGCGAGAGGCTCTTCGCAGGCAGTTCGAGCACCTCCAGTAGGGCTCTTTGATAGTGACTCAGTATGAGACCCGGTTCATTGATCTAGCACGCCATGCTATTGTTATACTCCCCACTGAGAAAGAGAGGGTGTAGAGGTTTATTGATGGAATGATTCAGCCGATCCGTCTCCAGATAGCTATGGGAGCCGGGAGTGAGATTTCTTTTCAAGAGGCGGCCAATGCGGCCCGTAGAGTTGAGATGGCTCTTGCACAGGGAGGTGGTCATGGGTCAGATAAGAGGCCCCGTCATGCAGGTAGGTTCAGTGGTACCTCGTCTGGAGGTAGAGATTCATGTGGTAGAGGCCATCCTCCGAGGCCCTTTCAGTCAGATCTCCAAGTCTCTCATGGTACTTCAGGAGGTAGTGGTTCTCAGCCGCATTATTTTAACCAGCAGCTTCACAGTTCCCCATCAGTGCCCCACCACTTCAGAGTTTTCGGGGTGGACATTCAGGTCGACAAGGTCAGCAGTCTCAGCAGCCAAGGGCTTGTTACGGTTGGAGTGACCCGAGTCACATTGTCAAATTTTGCCCTCGAGCTTCGGGTAGTTCCCAGTAGCAGGGTCCTCGCCCCATGATTCAGGCACCAAGAGATCCATAGGCCGCCCAGCCAGCTAGAGTCGGGGGTAAAGGTCATATAAGTGGAGGTAGGGATCATAGAGGTGGAGCTCGCACTGCCAGAGGTTGAGGCCAGCCAGCAGCCGACTGTTCCAGAGATGTGGTTCAGGGATGTAGGGCCCAGCCCCGGTTTTATGCTCTTCCAGCCAGGCCAGAGGTTGAGTCTTCATATGCAGTTATTACAGGTACTATTCTGGTCTGTGATATGGATGCTTCAGTACTATTTGACCCTGGGTCTACGTATTCGTATGTGTCATCCTATTTTGCAGCATACTTGGTCATGCTTAGTGATGCTTTGGGTATTCCTGTTTATGTATCTACACCGATGGGTAATTCTATAGTGGTCGATCGAGTGCATCGTTCCTGTGTGGTAGTGTTTGAGGGTCTTGAGACCCGTGTTGATTTATTTCTCTTAGACATGGTGGATTTTGACATTATATTAGGAATGCATTGGTTGTCCCCGTATCATGCTATCTTGGATTTCACGCCAAGATCGTGACCTTGGCTTTGCCAGATTTGCTCCGTTTGGAGTGGAGAGGGACCCCAGGGCATACCATCCGTAGAGTTATCTCATATGTGAAGGCTCGACGTATGGTCGAGAAAGGGTGTTTAGCTTATCTGGCGTATGTTCGCGATTCCAGCGCAGAGGACCCTTCTATTGAATATGTTCCTATTGTTCGGGAGTTCCCCGAGGTTTTCCCTTCAAACCTGCCTGGTATGCCGCCCAATAGGGATATTGATTTTTGTATTGATCTGGCTCCGGGCACTCAGCCTATTTCCATTTTGTCGTATCGCATGGCCCCGCCAGAGTTGAAAGAGCTAAAGGATCAATTGTAGGATTTGCTTGAGAAGGGTTTCATTAGACCCAGCATTTTACCTTGGGGCGCGCCAGCGTTATTTGTGAAGAAAAAGGATGGTTCAATGAGGATGTGCATTGATTACCGGTAGTTGAACAAGGTAACGATGAAGAACAATTATCCACTACCGAGGATTGACGATTTGTTTGACTAGCTTCGGGGTGCAAAGGTGTTTTCAAAGATAGACTTGAGATCTGGCTACCACCAGCTGAGGATTAGGGCATCCGATGTCCCTAAGACAGCATTCCGCACTCGGTATGGGCATTCTGAGTTTTTGGTCATGTCATTTGGGTTGACCAATGCCTCAGCTACATTTATGGAGTTGATGAACTGAGTGTTCAGGCCTTATTTGGACTTGTTCGAGATAGTTTTCATTGATGATATTCTGATATATTCCCGCAGCCAGGAGGAGCACGAGCAGCACCTCAGAGTGGTTCTTCAGACTCTGAAGGATAGTTAGTTATATGCTAAGTTCTCGAAGTGTGAGTTCTATTTGAGTTCGGTTGTATTCCTGGGTCATGTTGTATCAGTAGAGGGTATTCAGGTGGACCCGAATAAGATTGAGGCAGTCAAGAACTGGCCTCGACCAGTATCAGCTACAGAGATTAGAGTTTTTTGGGGTTAGCAGGCTACTACCGTCGGTTCGTGGAGGGGTTTTCATCCATTGCAGCCCCAATGACCAGATTGACCCAGAAGAATGCCCAGATCAGATGGTCGGATGAGTGTGAGGCGAGCTTTCAAAAGTTCAAGATAGCTCTAACCACGGCACCGGTATTGTTTTTGCCCATAGGTTTAGGGCCTTATACAGTCTATTGTGATGCTTCCCGTATTGGGCTTGGTGCCGTATTGATGCAGGATGGCAGAGTCATTGCCTATGCTTCGAGGCAGTTGAAGATCCACGAGAAGAATTATCCAGTTCATGATCTAGAGTTGGTAGCCATTGTTCATGCTTTGAAGATTTTGAGGCATTATCTATATGGTGTGACGTGTAAGATGTACACTGATCACAAGAGTCTTCAATACTTGTTCAAGCAAAAAGAACTGAATTCAAGGCAGAGGAGGTGGTTGGATATATTGAAAGATTATGATGTTACTATTTTGTATCACATGGGGAAAGCCAATGTTATGGTCGATGCATTGAGTAGGAAGTCCGCCAGCATGGGTAGTCTTGCTTATATTCCGGTCAGCCAGAGACCGCTTGCTTTGGATGTTCAGGCCTTGGCCAATCGACTAGTGAGGTAGGATATTTCTGAGCCTAGAAGGGTGTTAGCTTGCACGGTTGCTCATTCTTCATTATTAGAGCGTATTCATGATCGGCAGTTTGATGATCCCCATTTGTGTGTCCTAAGAGACACGGTGCAGCGTGGAGATGCCAAGAAAGTGACCTTAGATAGCGATGGTGTTTTGAGATTGCAGGGGCGAGTTTGTGTGCCCAATGTCGATGGGATTCAAGAGTTGATCTTAGCGAAGACCCTTGCCGCCTAGCTTTTCAGCCGTACATCCACTGTTTCATGTGCCTATGCTTCGGAGGTATCACGGCGATCCAGCCAAAATTGTTAGATTTCAGCACTGTCTTGTTGGACAAGGATCTGTTTTATGAGGAAGAGCCGGTAGCTATTCTAGACCGGCAGTTCGACAGTTGAGGTCGAAGAGTTTTCCTTCAGTGCGTGTTTAGTGGAGAGGTGAGCCTCTTGAGGCATTGACCTGGGAGTCCGAGTCTGATATGCGGAGCTGTTATCCTCATCTATTTCCCGACTCATGTACTTCTTTCTTTTGTCCATTCGAGGACGAACGGTTGTTTTAGAGGTGGAGAATGTGACGACCCAAAGGGCCATCACCTTTTTTCTCTCTTTTTCCGTGCTTCTAAGGCCTTGAAAACCTCATTTTTAGTTGCCTTGATTTGCGTGCGCAGTCCGGGCGCATAGTCAGAAAGCTTAAATATGAATTTTGTGTGAAAAATGATGAATTTTGATATTAATATGATTAAAGTTGACTTTTGTCAATATTTTGGGTGAACGGACCTGGACCCATGATTTGACGGTCTCGGAGGGTCCGTAGTAAAATATGGGACTCGGGCTCGTACGCCCGGATTCGAAATCCGAGATCCTGAGCCCGAGAAATAAATTTTAAAGAAAAATTATTTTTCTAAAATTTATATGGAAATTTGAAGTGAAAATGGATTAGAAAGTATTGGTATCGGGCCCGTATTTTGGTTCCGGCGCCCGGTACAGGTCTTATTTGTAGTTTAAGCGCTTCCAGTGAAATTTGGTTGAAATCGGACGTCATTTGACGTGTTTAGGACCTAAATATGTAAAAATAAAAGTTTAAGAAGTTTGATGAAAAAGTGACGATCTTGAGGTTTGATTCCTCGTTTATGATGTTATTTTGGCGATTTAATCGCACGGTTAAGTTCGTAGGATGTTGTTGAGTTAGTATGTGTGTTTGGTTAGGAGCCCCGAGGGCTCGGGAGTGTTTTCGGAGGTGTTCGGGGTGGTTTTGGACTTAGGGAGATGGCAGATTTTCTGCAATTTTTACTCAGGGATTTCCTTCTACGCGTTCGCGACCTTCGTGCTGCGTTCACGATGCTCCAAAGTTTCCTCCTTCGCATTCACGTTCTGGCCCTCGCGAATGCGTAAGGTTATTTGACTGTGAGGGCACAGCTTCACCCCCATTCATCGCGTTCGTGTGCACACTACCGCGATCGCAAAGCCTTGGTTCTTCCTTCAGCGCGTTCGTGTACCCCATCTCGCGTTCGCACAGACCAAAGTCTTGGACCCCCAGCCTTTCTTTCTACGCGTTCGTGCTCATCTTTCCGCGATCACGGTGCCTTCACCATTTACCCTTCGCGAACGCGGCCCCCTTCCCGCGAACACGAAGGGCATTTTTGCCCAGTGCTTTTAAAAGCTCAAAAACAGAGCCAGTGACGGGAAATTTCACAAAAAAATACAAACGAGTTCATTTTCTCCACAGCCCATAGGTGATTTCTAGAGCTTCCCTTCACCAAAGCTTCTTGGGTAAGTATTGTTTAACTTGTTTCCTTCAATTTCTTTCATCATTTATCAAATTACTAAGCTCAAATCATGTAATCTAGGGTTGAAATTGGGAGAAATGGGTAGAGTTAGGGTTTATCAATTTTCTTTGATTTAGACCTCATTTTGGGGTCGAATTTGAAAACAAATTGTATATTCGGGCTCGTGGGGGAATGGGTGACATGGAATTGGTTCGAACCTCGGGTTTTGACCAAGCGGAGCCGGGGTCGATTTTTGGAACTTTGGGAAAAAGCTTAGAAAATCTATTTTTAGGCATTGGGCTTGATTTATTTGGCTGTTATTGATATTATAAAGTCGTTATTTCATAGATTTGATTGAGTTCAAGCCGAATTCGAGAGGGAAAGCGGTTATTATGGATTAATATAGCCGTGGAAGTTGAGGTAAGAGTTTGATCTAACTTTGGCTTGAGGGAATAGGATTAGAGTATTGTTTGCAAATTGCTAATTGTCGAGTACGGTGTATAGGCATGGTGATGAGTATTTATACGCTGGTGTCTAGCATGACCGTGAGTCCGCATATTGTGTTTATTCCTATTTTGTTGTGACTCTTTCTTGTGATATTGATGATTTCTATGTAATGTGAAAAGTATGAGAAAGAATTATGATTTGTGAACCCTTTGGAGCGTTAGCTCGAATGATAAAGTAATTATGGAGTAAGAAATGAAAGAAAGAGAAAGAAATGTGATTATTCCCTTGCTGGGCTGTATTCGTATATTGATTATCTCCCTTGCCGGGATATGAAAGTTAGTGTTGTTGTTCCCTTGCTTGGATTTAACTGTTTACTTGTGTTTCCCTAGCCGGGACTTCTATTAGTGTTTGTCTATCCCCTCGCCCCATTGGTTCTGATTGTTGCTTGGGTGAGGAAGAGTGATAAAGCACGAAGGTTGATGTCGTGCTCGATTTGTGTTGAGGATATGTTAATGCACGAAGGAACATTCTTTGCCATGTTTTGATTACTAATGCACGAAGGGTCATTCCGTGCCATGATATGGGTGTTTATGTGAGGAAAAGCACGAAGGTTGATGTCGTGCACTTTATATGATTGTTTTGGTGAGAATGAGAGTAAAAGCACGAAGGATGGTGCCGTGCAACTGTTGTTTTCCTACTCTCGTTGACATTGTAGTTGTACTGTACTATCCCTTATTTATTGATTTTGTATTCTAAACTGTTACTGCCCCTACAGCATGCTCCCCTCCCTCTTGACTTTTCAAATTTCTGTATTCTCTTCTATTGCATCAATATATATATATATATATATATATATATATATATATTGAAATGCACAGGTTGGTTTTGGTAGTCCTGTCTAATGTCGTCACTACTTCGTCGGGGTTAGGCAAGGCATTTACCAGCACATGGGGTCAGTTGTGCTGATGCTACACTATGTGCATCTTTTTGGATAGATCACGGAGTCGGAGCAACTTTTGGACAGCAGTATGAGTTTTGGGAGCTGACTTCAGTCCAGAGATCCCGAGGTAGCCTAGCTGGCGTCCGCATGGCCCGGAGTCTCTTCTATCTTTACTTTAGTTTGTTATCCTTTGTACCAGAACAAACAAAATTATGTTTTTATTCAGACATTGTATTTAGCATTCTCTAGACGTTCGTGAGTTTGTGACTCTAGTTCTTGGGTTGAGGATTTTGTTAAACTTCCACATTTCTTTCGGTTAATTATATTTGAGACTTCCGCTTTATCATATTATGCTTCATTTTTATTGAATGATCGATATTTGCTAAAAGAAGTAATTTAAGTTGGCTTGCCTAGCTCCTAGTAGTAGGCGCCATCACGACTCCCGAGGGTGGAAAATCTAGGTCGTGTCACTAATCTATCATTCTCATCGCCAAAGTGATTAAGGATATGCGTGTGCGTCAGCAATCATGTGGGTTCAACACGTGTTGACTTGTGTGTCCTATTTGCACATAAGAATTAAAAGTTAAACGTTACAATAACAAGAGTAGTTACTATATGCTCCATTTGTTGTTCTGTGTGGTGTTTTTTCTCCTTTCAATTTTAGACCTTCATAGACATGGCGACTCTGGTTTGTAATGGTAGAGTAGGGTCATGTCCTCAGAGAGGTCGGGTGGTGGGGAGGGGGGTAGGGCAAGGGTCTTGGGGTGGGACGGGGCCCAAAGGGGGTGGAATATAGGGACCATAGGTTGAGAATTGGATCGTGGAATATAGGGACGTTGATGGGTAAGTCTATAGAGCTGGCAAAGATTCTCCAGAAGATGAGGGTCAATATAGTGTGTGTGCAGGAGACTAGATGGGTAGGATCAAAGGCGAGAAATGTAGATGGGTATAAATTGTGGTTCCCCAGAGTTGTGAAGGGCAAGAACGGAGTGGGCATTTTGTGGATAGGGAGCTTAGAGAGTCGGTGGTAGAGGTTAGACCGGTGAATGGCAGGTTGATGGCGATAAAGGTAGTAGTTGGAGGGAGCACTCTAAATGTCATTAACGCTAACGCCCCACAAACGGTCTTGGATGAGGAGGTTAAAAGGAGCTTTTGGGAGGTCCTGGATGAGGTGGTGCGAGGTATTCCACTTACAGAGAAACTATTCATAGGAGGGGATTTCAATGGTCATATTAGGCCATCTGCTGGTGGCTATAAAGAGGTGCACAGTGGCTTCGACTTTGTTGTTAGTAACGGGGGTGGTACCTCACTGTTTGATTTTGCTAGAGCTTTTGAGTTGGTGATCTATAACTTTATGCTTCCGAAAAGGGGGAAATATTTGGTTACTTTTTGGAGTATGGTGTCTAAGACTCAAATTGACTATCTCCTCCTCATGAGGTGTGATAAGGGATTGTGCGAGGATTGCAGGGTGATCCTGAGTGAGAATCTTGCAACTCAACATAGGCTTCTAGTGATGGACATTAGTATCTTGATAAAAAGAAATAAGAGGTTTGTACGGGGTCAATAGAGGATCAGGTAGGGAGATTTGTTAAAGGATAATGCGCAGGAGTTGGAAGCGGGGCTGACGAATTTGGGTGCCTAGAAGAGTGGTGGGGACTCTAGCGCTATGTGGACGGTGATGGCGGGCTGTATAGGGGAGGCAGCTAGAGAGGTGTTGGGAGTTTCAAAAGGTTACTCTGGCGGGAACCAAGGTGACTGGTGGTAGAATGATGTGGTCCAAGGTAAAGTGGAAGCCAAGAAAGAGGCTTACATTAAGTTAGTAGAGAGCACCGACGAGGATAAAAGGAGAGAGACATAGAAAGATATAAGTATACTAGGAAGGAGGCAAAATTAGCGGTCATAGAGGCTAAGACTACTGCTTTTGGTCAGCTTTATGAGAATTTTGGGGGAAAAGGTGGGGACAAGAAGTTATTTTGGTTGGTCAAAGCGAGAGAGAAGAATGCTCGTAACCTAGATCTAGTGAGGTGTATCAAAGACGAGGACGGTCGAGTATTGATGGAAGAGGCCCAGATTAGGGAAAGATAGCAGTCGTACTTCCATAAACTTCTGGATGAACAGGGGGTGGAAACATCGTTTTAGGGCAGTTGAGGCACTCCGAGAGTCACCAAAACTTTTGGTATTGTAGGCGCATTAAGGTTGAGGAGGTCGTGGGTGTGATGGGTAAGATAAGTGGGGGCAAAGAAACTGGACCAGATGAGATTCCAATAGAGTTTTGGAGATATGCGTGTAGGGCAGGCTAGGAGTGGCTAACGAGGTTGTTTAATGTTATCTTCATAACAAAGAGGATGCCTGATGAGTGGTGGTGGAGTAAAATGGTACCAGTGTACAAGAACAAAGGGAATATCCAGAATTGTAACAACTATAAGGGTATCAAGTTACTAAGTCATACCATGAAAGTTTGGGAGAGGGTGGTGAAAGGGAGGATAAGGTGGGCGGTGTGTATATCGGAAAACCAGTTTGGGTTCATACCGGATCGTTCTACTATGGAAGCTATCCACTTTATCAGGAGGTTGGTGGAACAATATAAGCATAGGAAGAGGGATTTGCATATGCTATTTATTGACCTAGAGAAGGCATATGACAAGGTCCCTATGTTCTTTGGATGTGTTCGGGGGTGAAAGGTGTGTCAGTAGATTACATTAGGGCGATAAAGGATATGTTTGATGGAGCTATGACTCGGGTTAGGACTGTGGGAGATGACTCAGAGCCTTTTCTAGTGGTTATGGGGTTACACCAAGGATCTGCGCTTAGCCCATTCTTATTTTCTTCTGGCGATGGATGCACTGACTCACCATATCCAAGGAGAGGTGCCATGGTGTATGTTGTTTGTTGATGATATAGTTCTGATTGATGAGACGTGAGGCGGCGTTAATGGGGGACTGGAGGTATGGAGGCAATCCCTGGAGTCTATAGGTTTCAAGTTGAGTTGGACTAAAACGGAATATTTGGAATGTAAGTTCCGCGACGTGATGGGGGAAGCGGATGTGGAAGTCAGGCTTGACTCGCAAGTGGTCCTCAAGAGAGAAAGTTTTAAGTACTTCGGGTTAATTATTCAGGGAGATGGGGAGATCGACGGGGATGTTACGCACTGTATTGGGGTAGGTGGATGAAATGAAGGTTAGCATCTGAAGTCCTGTGTGACAAGAATGTGCCACTGAAACTCAAAGGTAAGATCTATAGAGTGGTGGTTAGACCGGCCATGTTGTATGGAGTTGAGTGTTGGCCAGTCAAGAATTCACATATCTAGAAGATAAAAGTAGCAGAAATGAGGATGTTGATATGGATGTGTGGGTACACTAGACTGGATAAGATTCGGAATGAAGATATTTGGGAGAGGGTGGGCGTGGCTCCTGCGGACGATAAGTTGCGGGAAGCGCGGCTTAGATGGTTCGGACACGTGCGGAGGAGAAACCTAGATACACCAGTTAGGAGGTGTGAGTAGTTGACTTTGGCAGGTACGAGAAGAGGTAGAGGGCAGCCTAAGAAGTATTGGAGTGAGGTGATCATGCAGGATATGGCGCGGCTTTAGACTTTCGAGGACATGGCTCTTGATCGGAAGATGTGGAGGTCGAGAATTAGGGTGGTATACTAAGGGTAGTCGAGAGTTCTTCCCTCTTTCTATCAGGTAGTCTGATAGAGTTTCGTGTAGGTTTGTTAGCGGTCAATGTTGTGTTCACATTGTTGTATTGCATAGTTTTGTGTTATTGTCCTTTCGCTTCTTCGTTGTTGTTATTTTCTTTCTGGCATCTTTTTTTATTACATGCCTTTTCTTTTTTTTCCTTTCTAATATTATTGTCTCTCCTATTGAGCCGAGAGTCTCCCGAAAATAGCCTCTCTACTCTTTTTGGGGTAGGGGTAAGGTCTGCGTATACTCTACTCTCCCTAGACCTGACTAGTGAGATTTTACTAGGTATGTTGTTGTTGTTATTGTACACATGTGGATGGAGAGGTGCCTATGTTTAGAGCAGTCAAAACAGGTCAGCCCAACCCAACCCAAGCCTCCCGGACTTTTAAAATTGGTATTCTAGGGTAAGCCGGTCCTCCATCTAAATGGACCTTGAAAAGGCTATCCCAACCCAGCACTAAAATGACTACAGTTTATGGCAGGCCGGTTCTTCAATTTTTTTACAATTTAATTTTTCCAAAATTTTAAATATTTCTTCATGACATAGTCTGTTAATTATATGAACGACTTCTGTTTGTTTATAGCATACAAAAATCTTGATATTTGAGAGGGAATCTCATAATTAAAATATAAATTCTCTATATTTCTAGCTCTTTTATTTTAACGTTACTTGAATATTTTTTTAATATTTTTCTTTCACTTTATATAGGTTGAAGGATTGCCTCAATAAGTTTATATGTTGAAAATTTTTAATTTATGTTTAACATCATCTGCTGAATTCTTCATTATATTTCACAAAATTTTTAAAATTCATAAAATTTGCTAATGCTGTCAATTTTCTTTGGGTATAAATTTTTGATCTTTTTCTATACTGAAGAGTTGTTTAATTATTAACAATATATTAAAGTGCTGATCACTTCACTTAAAATAATATTTTATTTTAAAAATTATTATTGGCCACCTAAAACTTTCCTAGTCCTTTGTTAATTAAGCAAAAGAAAAATTAATCTTATCATACTATTTGCATATCAAAAATCTAAATTCTTGTTATTATGAAAGGGTAGATGAGCAATTTAAGGTTGAGGAATGGGGATTATAGTTAATAGTTATTTTAGTTTTTACGTTTTTTAAATATGAAATATATAATTTTAGATTTAATTAATTTTTGACTCCCAAGCCCAGCCACAGTCAAGCCTCAAGGGCCAATTGGTCGACTTGGGCCGGGTTTATCAGTCTAAGTTTTAAATGGGCTAAAAAATTCCAACCCAACCCTCCTCCCCTTGCGGGCTGGGTTGAGCTGACATCACGGGGCAAGCCCATTTTGAGGGTTCTACCTATTTTCATTTATCTTCTATATCTATATCATACTATATTATAAGCGGAAAGTCCAAAAGTGAAAGTTGAATTACCCTATTATCCATTAAAAGCTGAGTGACTATTTTGCCCTTAAATTACACATTTACTCCTATAATTTTTGGTACTTGAAAGCAAATTTACCTTTCAAAAATTAATGATGTTGTATTAAAATGAAATTTGATAAATATACCAATACATATCTAGGTGCAACTCTCACTTACAGCCGCATATTCAAAATTCTTACCAAAAAAAAAAGTGTTGCAATTGTTTTTCATATTTTAATACTTATTGCAATTTTTGGAATACCTATTTAATATTTTAATTCTTTTCAACTTCCAATAATAACTACAATTTGGAAGGTGAACCTTTTCCAGCGGAGCCAGGAATTATACAAAGGAGTGTCAAAATAAAAAAAATTTGCTACTATCGGGAATGGAACTTGCAACCTTTTGTAAATTTTGACACCCCTTAACCATTGCACTAAGAGTTTGTCTTGTGTCAAGGAGTGTCAACCCCTTTTATATATTCAATTTTTTTTAAAAAATACCTATTTACGCAGTATTATTTTCCGGCAAAGGGGGGTTCGTTGACACCCCTCGGACAAGGGTAGCTCCGCCCCTGTTTTCCAGTATCTTTTATATCCTACTCAACCATAAAAAACGGACAACTAACTTATTAAGCAATTATTCTTTTTGTCAAGGCATTATCCATTAAAAACATCATTCTACAAAATTATGCATACTGCTTAGCATCAGCAACGCAAAAAATCCAAACTACAAGTGCCAAATCAGGTTAATTGATCTGTTTTTTAGTCACTTTTCATAGTTTTTTTACTAATTCTATAGCTAATTAACGGTATTTTACCTTATTATGTTGTATGTTCTGCGTAAAAGGTTCTCGATAAATCAAATGATAAAAGGAATTTTGAGAAATTTATGGAACATGCACCGTCTAACATTTTATATTTTTTGTGGCCCGCTTTCTATTCTTCTTTTTTTTTTTTCTTCGGTTCTTTAAGCTTTACAATAGTTTAATAATTGTAATATATAGAAAAAACAAAATTAAAAATATTTTGACCTTTATTGATCATATGATTATTAACTTATTTCATTTTATAGTCATCTTCATATATGGAATGGGATACACGTGCAACGTACGTGTCCAGAAACTAGTTATTAAAAAAGCACGAATAGTTTATGTTAAATGTTCAACGACTAAAATATCCTTGAAATATCGATTGACTTTTATGCCCTACAATATTTGTATAATGAAGCAAGTTAAAGGCAGATATAATTGTAAATATTGAAAATAATAATACCCACAATTCTTTTTCGGTTTAACTGCAATATTAGTTCTAATTGTAAGATGAGTCAAATAGCAAGGCAGTACACATACACAAACGCTCAAACTCCTACAAAGTTGACTAAAGCATATGAGAGAATCGTAGGCCTTTTTTAACGGCGCCGACATATGTGTTCAAGATATGCTCAAATGCAGAAACCAATTTTTTATCTTCTTGAATCTCAATTAATAAAGTAGGACTCTTAAACTTCCTTTTAAAAGTATTTATGTTCTAAATCTTTAGAACATAAGGTACCGTGTGTCATTATATAAGTTTCTTTTTTTTTTTTTATTGGTGCAAGATATATATGAATCAAAGTTTGCTGGTATTTTTATATTGTCAACTGTATTTGTGTACTGCCAAATTATAGAAATTTCTTTTCCAAATAATATCGGTTAAGAATTTAAGATAACAATTTTGGACTGTCTCAACTTCTTAAAATCGATAGGTTATTGAGAGAATGCGGTTAAGGGTACTCAAATGTATGAAAAGTATGATAAAATCTCTTTTATAGACTATTATATGGTGTTAATTTACTTATATTGTACTGGTTCTTGATATACACCTTGTGTTTTAGCATAATATTTCGTTAATTGGTTATATGGATGTATCCGTTAGTAAAATTTTACGAATATAAGACATGAATTGAATTCCAACATGGTTAATTCTTACATCATATCCTTATGAGCTGTTATATATTCTACTTTCTTTTTATTGTTTGCAAAGGAACTTTTTGCTAATGACTCAATTTGGATAGGAATTCATAGAATTGTCTCGTGAGTATATTTATTGACCTAATTAAATTCTAAGGAGAAGCTTTAAGTTATATTCATCACTTAAGTATGAGTTGGTTAAATTTTGCTTCGTAATTTCATTAATAGATCGTGATTTTCCAAAACCTTTTGACTTGCTTGGACCACTGGATGATTGTCAAGGTAATAGCATTCGTGCTCTTATCAACTGTGTATGATGCTTACTACAACTTAGTAAATGTGTCAGACCGTCGAGCTTTCTTTTGTTTGATTTTCTTACTTTTCTTATTTTTCTATTCTTTTGGTTATGGATATTTTCTCACTTGATATATAAGGTCAAAATTAATTTTTTATATTGGATTTTAAATTTTTAATAAATACTACTAGGGGTGTACAAACGAAACCGACAAACCGCACCAACCTGATAATCCGAGTCAAACCGAGAAAAAAACACGACCATGGTTTGGTTTGATTTGGTTTGGTGTTGGAAAAAAAAATCCGACCATAGTTGGTTTGGTTTGGTTTTAACTAAAGAAAGTCAAACTGAAACCAAACCAACCCGACATTACATATATAGAAGTTTGAGATATATTTAATATAAAAATAT